>PVHY01001800.1:0-144552 GCA_004024945.1 Uropsilus gracilis
AATCACATTAGCAGAAACAAGTTAAAAAGATAAAGACAGACACCAAATGGTTACAACTCGGGGTGGGGGGGCGGGACAGAGGGGGAATGGTCAGGGAGGGTGGGGGGGGTGAATCCCGGTATTACAAAGATATGAAATGTATATATATATATATAAACTATTTGATTATAAAAAAATTAAAAAAATATATTAAAAAAAAAGAATAGTCTCTCTAACACATGATTACAAATTTGGAATATGACTTTTTTAATGTCTATCTGTACTTTCCCTCATCATCAGTTAATGAATTCTGCCTATTAAGATTGAAAAATAAAAAAATAAAAAGTTGCAAGGAAATTGGACAGGTATTTGTGGCAATGGATTTAATGCTGGTTTATAATTAGGCATAATGAATAAATTGTCCATAAATGACACACAAGGACAAGGATGTTGTACTGTACAATACTTGATATCTAAAACCTAACTCGATGCTCAACATTTTTTGGAAAAAAAAAACAAAATGGGTATGGTGGCACATGTCTTTAATCCCAGCTACCTGGGAGACTGAAGCTAGGGATCTCTTGAGTCTGCAGGTTTGAGACAACCCCCAGCAATATAGTGAGACCTAGTCTCTAATATATATTTATATATAATTAGTCAATAACTAGTTTCTACATACAAACCAAATATCAAATAACAAGTTGGGGAATAGAGTAGATAAAAAGTTATCTTTCTAATGCTCCTCTAAAAAATGACCAAGGTTTATTCTTCATGCCTTTTAGCTTTTCCAGCATGAATTCCTCTACTTTTACCTTCTTAAACTAATCTCTTGAAGCAGCTTGGGCTGAATAGTATATTTTTGTAAGATGACCCTCTATGCCATTTCTAAGAACCATAGGTCAAATTAGTCAGACTACTGTTCTAACACTGAAGATTAGATCCAACCCCCTACCAAAACCAGCAGTTAAATTGATAGAATTTCCAGCTTTGTAGGTTTGAGTTTTTAAAAGCTTCATATGCAGAAAGTACAAAGGCTGTCCTAAGTTAAAAACTTTTTCTAAAGTGTTTTCTTTCCCTAGAAAGCATCATGGCCAGATTAACCTATGTCTTAAAATGGATTCTGGTTGTGTTCATCATTACCATATTGTATATCTCCCTGCAAATTGCAAATAACGAAGATGGTCATTCTATGTGTTCATTATTGTGTAAGGTACACGGCACTTTAAAAAAATTCATAGCGACTTATGGTGAGTTTGTATGTAAATAGATGTGAGTAGATTCAGGAAGTTTATCTTTTCTCCGTTGCCATATTCATCAATTGCTATTTGATATTAGGTTTGGGCTACAGAGTATCTGGCCATCTTATTCCATGGAGTAAAACAAGTTCAGAGACAAGAGTTTTTGTTCATACTTTTGCTGTGCATCTCATCTAGGAACGTAAGAGGGAGACACAGATGAGATCCATCAAATAGCTACTCACTCAAAAAGCCCTTTTGAAAATATGCATGGAATTACTTTCAAATAAACTTCTGGAATGAACAAAAAAATGATGATATGGGGCAGAAATAAGTGAAATAAATACAAAAGGATAGCTGCGTGTTTATATTTGGGGAGTCACAAAATAACCTTTTAGAATTCAAATATGCCGTCCGTATTGTGTGGATAATCCCACCTACATCTTGCTGTTCATGAAGAATTAAAAGGCATAAAATATTTAATTCACTTAACAGAATGCCATCCATATATTAAATGTTCAGTTTATTTTTAGACAACTAATTTTAGGAAAAGTTGATTTTACTTTTTATTAATATGGGGCACAGGCTATGAGAAGCAAACAAAATTATTTCAAATTTGGTTTTTTTAAGGTATGCCTTTGTGAATTGCGTGCCTGTTTTAGTTGAAAATCTGTTTTTGCAGAACAATCCTATCTAGAGGTGATTAAAAGTTTGGTTGTAACTATGCTTGGATTTCATAATTCAAAAACATTTTCACAGAGTGTGTGATTAATTTTTCCCATTTAAAAATTTTATTCTCAGCAATTTGCAGAATTAAAAATAATTATAATTTCTCAAGGCATCTTGAGCATTATGCTTTCACATATTAACCTATGCAGAAAAAAGTCACATTTCATAGCTGTTCAAGAACTAAGAGCCAAATGAAAAGATTAGATGATAGTGAAACATGGTCCATGATTCTTAAAAGATCTTCTAATATAGTTATTTTCTAGTGAATGGGAGTAACTCATTGAATGCCCATCTATGAACAGATACTAAATTAACAATTTATAAATGAGAAAAATGACATAAAATCGTATGAAACTTTTACCTCCACCACTTTTCGTGGGGTTATTTGTTGATTAAATTATCTCCTGTGCTTCCTGCTTGTATTACTACATCAATCACCCATGAATTTAAATTAGAAGCATTTTTAAAATATAATTAGTAAGTCATTTTTGTATCTGTTAAGTAGTAAATTTATATTTTTGAAGTACCTCAGCTAAAGTGTGAACCTTTGAATAATTCATTTCTCACATGAAATAGGTGATTTAAGTATATTCAGCAGGAGGTACTTCTGAATAATCATTCTTTAAAGATGAAGAACAATAGTGCAGTTCTACCTTTGGTCATGTTTGACTATATGTAGCTACGATATATGGTTCCACAAGATCAATTTTTGCTAATATATAATTCAAACACCTGTTGAACTATACAGTAGAGTGTATGAACAAGGAAGACATATTAAAGATGCAAATAAAGAACCTGTTTCTAGTAAAGGTTATATGTTACAAATGAACAGCCAATATAATACTTTATGTTAAAAAACTGAAATAATCCCTTCAAAAATACCCATTCTCACCACTTCTTATTTGTTTGGATAGGGCAATCATACAACAACAGAAAGGAAAGTGAATCACAGGCAATATTACATTATAGATAGAAAACCCTAAAGACTCTACTGAAAAGCTCTTAAAAACAATAAATACACACAGCAAAGCAGTAAGTCACAAAATCAACATGCAAAAACCCATAGTGTTTTTATATATAAACAACTAGTGTGAAGAAAAAGAAACTGAGAAAATAATTCCACTCACAATTGGTTCAAAAAGAATCCACTAACTCAGAATTAACCTAACCAAAGAGGTAGAGGAACTATGTAATGAAAATCACAAAACATTTTAAAGGAGTTAGATAGTAACATCAGGAATGGAAATATATTCATACCAGGCTCATCGATGGGGAGACTCAGTACATTCAAAATGACCATATTAGCTAAAGTGACATGTAACTTTAACATAAAACCAAAATACCAACGGTGTTCTTCAAAGAAGTTGAACAAAAAATATTGCCATTTGTATGAACCATAAATGACATCAAATAGCAAGAGCAATTCTGAGAAATACAGGGAGAGTGCCCTTCCACCAGGTGCTTGTGTTCAGAAAACAATGCGCTCCAAGACACCTGAAGACAGCAGTGTGTTCTTTTGATTCCTGCACATAAGTGCTGATATATTACCAGAGGGATAGAGTTGTCTCTTTGCAACTGACATGTGAAATGATCTAAACCTCCCCTGTGACTTCATTTGGAAGGTCAATCTCTAGTTGTGTTTTATATTCTTGAAAACACTTGTCTTTTATCTGCAGTCCTTTAATGTTTATCCAGTGTCGAAGAACTATTAATGAGTTAAACTGTTGGCACATATTTACCAATAACTAAGAAAATGGCCTAAATAGTATACATTTCTTTTGTGGTTTAGCGTGGAGGTCATTGTTCACCTTCAGAACTCTATAGAATATTTTGTTCTTCATATACTTGAACACCTCCCTCCTTTTAAATGTGCCGCTTGATAGTGCAGTCCATGGAATATTCCGGCACTATGCTTCACACTGTTAGAATAAGAAGTAAACTTTCAAGTTCAAAGTGATGTTTACCATCCTTAGTAGCCCAAGTCAACTGGATCTTCCCCTATTCACTTCTAAGTAATAGGAAGTCTATTACTTGAACAGCATCTAGAAAAATGTACTTTTACCAATAGATATCAAACCCTCCCTTTCTGCCACTTTGTTTCCCTTTACCTTCTTTGCTTACTTAGAGCCTAAAAAAATTACTTGGATTCTAGTGTTTTAAAATACATTTTATTCTGAAAACTCCAAAGCATTAATGATACAAATGTCTTAGGTCAATTTTGCCACACCTTGGTCTAACTGGAAAATGTAGCTGCCTCATCAGAGGTATGTTTCCATTGGAGTCTGATCATTATGAGCAGTATTTGATGGTGGTCAGAACAGTACTGCTGAGAAGAGGGTACTGTTCTACAGATATATTTAGGAGCTGCTTATGTGTTACTGCATGTCATGGTCCATATAGTTGCCCAGGGCCAAGTTGATGCAGTAAATCTCTGTGCTTGATTTTTTTTTCCATGTTGCAAAGTAACAACACATACAGACATACATACATAGATAGACAGACAGAAAGATAGATGGACGGACGGACGGACGGACGGACGGACGGACGGACGGACGGACGGACGGACGGACGGACGGACGGACGGACGGACGGACGGACGGACGGACGGACAGACAGACAGACAGACAGACAGACAGACAGACAGACAGACAGATAGATAGATAGATAGATAGATAGATAGATAGATAGATAGATAGATAGATTGATTTTCCATTATATTGAATTTTCCATTATATTGAATTTGAATTCTTGGAGAGCAGAGAATTGTGTGTACTATCTAATGACTTTGTTGGATATACTGGCAATATAGATAAACTAATCATCATGGGCAGGTTAATGAGAGGCTCTTATCTGGTATTCCAGGAACGTTACTGTATTTGTCCTTCCTACTTGCATAGTGTGATCTCTGATTTCTTGCCTTTGAAGTACTGGAAGACATATTTTGGTTTGTGCTCTCATTAAGTCTTGATGTTTCAAGTACATTTCAATTAAGGTAACTGGGTTACCACATTGTCTACAGTTGAGTGGAAAAGATCACTATTGGACTGTTTGAACTTCTCCATTAACCAGTGAAGCACAGTATTAGCACTTTACAGACTACACTCTTATCCTACCATCTTGGTTTTGATGTCTTCATAGTAATTGCTTCTCGGCCTTTTGGCTAAGATCAAGTGTTGATGTCTTCATAGTAAAATTGTGTTGTTTTACGCTGTGAAGCATAATCTTTACATTCCTCTAGATCAATATGACTCTCAAAATTTGTGAGTGTCAGACACTTAGGTAACTTGGTAAAATTTCAGAGGTCTACACCTGTGGGTGATTTTGATACACCTTGAAGTTTGAGAACCACTGCTCTAGGTATTCAAATTAAGAAGATATATTTGACTAAGATAAAAGCTCTGATAGCATGAAATGTTCAAGAGATCTGTTGTCCCTGACTTTGAGTCACTGTGGTGGGGCTTTTATTGAACTCTCCTTGGGCTTCCAGCTTCTCTGTTGGGAGACTGTAAAGAAACAGCCCTTCCGTATCTGTGATCCTCATATGTCTACAACTCTCTAAGTCTGAGGCCAAAATTCTTTTGAAGTTAACTTGAGTCAAACTTATTTATTCCCTCCAGATAGATAGATTAGATAGATAGATAGATAGACAGACAGACAGACAGACAGACAGACAGACAGACAGACAGACAGATAGATAGATAGATAGATAGATAGATAGGAGTGCAGAGGTATTAATATATTTAACTCTAAGGTACTTTCTTAGAGTCTGTTGGTATGTAGTTTAAGAAAAATATTTGGTGTACATATCAATTTCAAAATGCAAAATGTCCACTTTTGCAAACTTATCTTGGCCTCAAAAAACTTAGATAAGGATTATAAATAATGTGCTTAATAACAATGGCTTTTTCTGAGTAACTGACTCTTGTGTATCTCATGAACATTGTGAATCACTTCAGGGGCCCTGGTTCCCTGTAAGGCACAGGGAAACCTTAGGCTTTGTTGATCAAGAGCCCTGTGATACTATTTTACCTCAGTTGCTAACTTTTTTCCTTTTTTGTCTTTATTTTAAAATATAATATCAGTTTATTATCATCTGTTGTAATTATTTTTTAATGTATTTTGCCATTTCCAGAATGGATTCTAGTTGGAATTCTGTATTATGTACTTTTAGACCATCTCTCTTATTTTATACATTTATGTTTCCTCCATATCTTTACATAGCTTGCTAATTCATTTTTTTCCATCACTAAATAAAATTCTATTGTCTGCATGCAGCAGTTTCCCCATTCATCTATTGAGGGTATCTTGCTTTCTTCCAACTTTAAGCAGTCATGAATAAAACTGCCATAAATAGTCAGATGCAAGTTTTTGTGTGGTTCTATATTTTCAGCTTTTGAGTAAGTACTGGGAACATGGTTTCTGAATGGCATGGTGAGATTGCATTTAATATTATAAGAAAATGCCATACTGTTTTTGATAATTGGCTGTACTATTTTGCACTCCCATCAACAATGAGTGGGAGTTTCTATTGCTACATATAACTAACCAGCATTTGATATTGGCAGTGCTCTTATTGTCATCCATTCTAAATGTATTCTACTTTGATTTTAACACTTAATATCAAATTTGTGTTCTCAGCATAGTCTTACTAATCCTCATGGATATAAACATTAATGTTAAATAATCATCCACCTAAAATTATAACAGTATTTTTTATTAACATCAAGGTTCTAGATCATGGTCAAATATAAGTGAAGATCAAGTAAATTTGTGGACTTTGGTTGATTTAGATTTAAACTCTTTTAATCTACAGGCTCCTTCTCCATCATTCTACCCCTTGCAAATTATTAATTAAGAATCAGTTATTTTTTCCCATAAAGTTTTCCACAAAATGATATTTGTTAATTGCATCTCTGAGACGCAGTTTAACTTGTTCCTATGTTCTATATTATTTCCTAGGATTCAGCAGAACCTCTATAAAGTTGTCCCTCTCTTTTGACTATGTAGAACAACATACATTATATAACATATATGTTACAATACATATAATATAATATAATATGTATAATATATTATAATATATTATATATAATATATAACATATATGTAGTTATGTATAAATGGGATTGGCCTGGGAACCCCTCTCAGATACCAAAATCCACAGGTACCCGAGACCCTTAAGATAGAATGGAACAGTATTTGTACATAACCTATGCATCTCCTTCCATTTACTTTGTCTCATTTCTTGATTACATATAATACCTAATAAAATGTAAATGCTATGTGAGTAGTTGTTATACTACATAATTTAGGGAACAATACAATGGGAATGAAAGTATGTATATGTTCAGAACAGTGGAGCCATTGTTGGTCTAACTACATAGTATGTATTTTTGATTCTTGTTTGCTTGAATCTGAGGATGTGGAACACATAAATACAGGGACCAATTATATAAATTTGATTTATTTTAACATGATTACTATAACAAATTTTTATTTTATGTTCATGTCAGTCCATTCATTATTCTGTTACTCTAACCTTACAGGGTATATCAGCATGCCACTTTATGCTAATCTGAAAATTTTTAATAAAGTTTTATAGAATGATATAAAGACTTTCACAGTGCTGAACATCTAATTGAAAAGATAGCTGGACTAGAACCCTGGACTCTAGATATTTACATCAAATTCTTCTCTTTCCAAACATTCTGTTAGTTTTGTGAATATAACATACCTCTCTGTAAGTTTCAGACTTACCGCATTTGCAAACCATTAAGTGCTTTTGTGGAACATTCTGTTTACTTGCTTGTGGTTCTAGTAAAAAAAAAAAAAACTCATGCTTTTGTGCACCTTTAAATTGCCTATGTACTGTCACTATATAATGATGTAGATTGGTAGTTAAAGCCTTTGGACTTGGCATTCTGACATCTAGCTAGTAACACTGACTTGGGTACTTGCTGTGTGGTCTGGAATAAGTTATTGAACCTACTTTCCCTGCCCATCACATGGGATTTTTATCAGTAATGACCACGTGGAGTTACTTTGATTATTCAATAAAGATAATATGTGGGAAATGCTTAGTATAATGTCCAGGGTAAAATAGTAAATGCTCAATAATATTGGGAACTGTAGGCAAGGGAAGTTTTGTTAGTACAAAATTGAAACAATGGTAGCATAGGGGGGTTGGCCTAATGCTATACAGCTAGATTATATCTGTGCATAGCATTAAAGCCTGTCTCTGTATCAAGAATGACCCTATGCATGACTCTAATGTGAAGTCAGAAACCTACATGGCTATGTGAAAGGAGCAGACGGTGTGTTTAATCACAAGTTGATGATGCAATCACAATGTCAGATGTATATAATCATAAAATCCATTTGGTTACTCCAGGCAGCTTAGTGCTTATCTTGGCCTGAGCTAGAATAAGAGAGTTTCAGTTTGGTCCAAAGAATTGCACACACACATACGTGCTCACACATGCATACACATAAATGTGTCAAATAAGCTACTTTCCCTTTCTTCTCTGCACAAGTATTTAAATGTTGATCCATAGAGTATACTTAAGGCATAATAATTTATGGTGAAATTTAAGTAATGGGAATAGCATATGCTAACATTAGGATAAAAATACAGAAACACTCCAGAATGTTTTTCCCTTTGCATCACATATGTCATGGGTGCCATACCTAAGTAAAGCTTAAATTATTCTCAAAATGGCTTGAGAGTTTCTTCTTTCTTCATTTAAGTTCTCCTGAGTAAGTCATGGATGCCTGTATTTACTTTTCCTCTACTCTTCCCTTAACACTACTTCTAATGAGAATATGTTAGCTTTCATGTTTATTTTACTTAATGATTGTTTACTCTTTTGGCTAATTAGCATGTGTAAAACCCTAAATTGTTTGAAAAATAATTTCATGTCTATGGATTCTTAAATGATGTATGCATTATTAGCAAAAGCAACTGCTATTGGCTTGCCGAAACTAAGAGTTGGCATGTATGATAATAATGGTGATGTAACTTAGGACCTTTTTATGTCTCTTTGCCCTTTGAAATTAAATGTGCTACACTTGATAGAGTTCAGCAAATAGATTACCCTAAAGTTTTGCTGACTTTTGGAAAGAACTCGCAAAAGAAACTATGAAGTATTATGTCTTTTACCTTTTTCATAAAAATGACTGAAGCAATTTTAATTTGTACATCAGACACATTCTTAAAAATTAAATGAATCCTTCCCCCTATGTGCTTCCATACTTACTATTTACCTTTTCAAACACACACTCAAAATAAAGTCAATTCACAGGCAGGCTATCTGTTTTTCCTAGATATAACCATAGTGCATTAGCACATCCTCTCCGATAGTAGTGTTTCCAAAACTGTTCTGACTCTTTTAAAAATAGTCTTCAATTTTATATTAAAAGAATCTATCACTGTTCAGTGCATGATGTCAGAATAATACGAATGCTTTCACTAAACAACAACAGTTAATGGTTAATCCTTACTGGTCCAGAAATAACTCTCCAGTTGATAGGTTGTGTTTTAGCATCACCCACAAATATTTAGATAGGAGAATTGGCAGTTGACAGCTAGATAAAACTGTATCAATTTCCTGCAGTAACTGGATAATACCTGATTAACATTCAAAAACCATTAGAAAGACTATGGGGGAATTAAGAAATGTAGAGATGTCATTTCTTACTCTTAAATTTTCTTTAACTTGTAACTTACTTAGATATTTATTAAGGCTGTGTTAAGTAATGATAGTAGGGATTTTTTTAGCAGTGTCATGCAGGTATCTGTTAAACACAATGTAAAGTTAAGGAAAGTTATTTCTCAATGTGGCGCTAAGTCCTATCCCCCAACCATGTAGATTATGTCTACAAAATAGACTCCTGTATTTTCCAAGCAAACTTGGTTACCCATTGCTTGCAGCCAGCTCCAGGGCGGGGGGTAGTCAGTAGCAGTTTTTTCTGTGATCAGGCACGTAGTCCCCTGAATTCCATTTGTAGTAAAGGAAAGAAAGATCTGTTTAAATATTTTTAACACTCCTGGTATCACTGGGGAACTTCTAATATCTTATCTTCAATGAAAATTTTGTGGTATATAAAAATGGGGGATAAAAAAGAGATTAGTCTCAAGACATACTAATGAGAAAAGTAAAGGGAAAAGGTAAAAATTTAGAGCAGTCATGTTAAGCAAGATAATAATATTATAATGAAGAATAGAAATCAGCAATATACAGCTCTATACATACTCTTCTTTTTGTCTTTACTATTTTATTTCATCTTTCATGTCCCTTGGTCACCTTTCGCTCCTTCTGATCCTTACATTATTGAATACCACTACTGTAAGCCATTTATGTTAATCAGTTTTTGTTTATGTTAATCACTTTTTGCTTTACTATGATATGACCTTCAAAATCTCTATGCTTTTTATCAATTTACTTTTTTTCTCTCACATTTCATGTCGTATAGTAACTGTGACTCTATTCTCTTCTCTCTGTCTTCTTTATTCTTGAATCTGTGGTAAAGTGCTATCTATGGTATGACATTTTATGGCATAAGAAAAAGCACAATGGTGGAAATGTGAAATAACTTTCAGCATGACTTGAAAAATTATATAATCTTCACCACCACAAAAAATCCTTTCTGGAATGAAGTATGATATAGAAACATTAATTTAAATTGTGTGTGAAGGGAAATGATTTGGGTAGAAACATAGCCAACAATGGTAAAGAGGATTTTCAATCATTGAATTTTCATTGAGCATGTAAAATATAGAAGATATCAGGAGGAAGCAAGATTGATACATCCCTCTATGCTGCATTTAAATATACTTTATTTCACTGATGGATACAGCAAAATACATAAAACCAGCATACATGCTTTCACTGACAAGTACTTTCTTCATGAATAAAAAATTGCAATTTACAGAAAATGTGTTAGTAACACCATGAGTCACCCAATTCCAGAAATTTTAAGATACTTTGGTGAGAATATTTTAGATGATGATAATATTGAAGTTGCTATGGTCATAATCTATTGCGCAGTTACAGTATTTACAATTGTACAATTATTAGTCTCATTTTACAGCTAAGACTACAAAGGCATATTTAGAGACATTATTTATAAAGTCTCCTGAGCATGGGAGTATTAAGTGGAACACAAAACTGATAGTGTGTTTATATTCAGTTTATAAAATCTGAAACTGCCATGATTTTATATGTATACATATTTCACTTATATGAAATAATTGAAATATGCCCATCACGTAAGATCAAAAGCCATTTTCTTACAGCTGCATTCAAAGGCTATTTGCAAAGCAGTTTCAATTCTTACAAACATTAGCCCCAAGAGTAGGATCAGTTGCTAAGATGCTACATTTCTTCATAAGAAATATTAGAGGGTATGAGAAATAAAATAGAATTATCATTGATGGCATCTTAATAAATATTTTGACACCCTGTTGTGTGTATTCTTTCGATTAAAGTATAGCTCCATTATGATTTCCTTTTGCAACTACCTCTTCTCTTTGCCTATGCTCTTATTTGAGAAATACAATTTTCAAGGGAAGGAATATAAGAAGCTAAGTATTTCTACATAATACTTTGGTAATGAGAAAAATTTCATCTTCTATTTGAAAAATAAAATATTCAGGATATACTGTGTTACAGTAAATCACTGATTATTTATGTTTTTATTGCCCACAGGGTCTTTTTGTACATACTTCATTGTTCTGAAGCAGTAAACTCTTCTCTAATTTGCAAAATTTTTGGCTCTAAAAAGGATCAATTTCTCTGTTTGGAACATATTGTCAATATCAAGTATGCATGCTGAAAGACAGCAAACAATCAATAGCTAATAACTTTGCAAAACTATCAGGGAATGTACTACTCTTTCACAAACATAAAGTGAAAGGACTAAAAGGAGATTATTTTAATAGCAATTACAATTTTTTATTTCTTTTTTTTATTTTAAAATATCAATCTCTGTTTCTTGAACTCCTGCATGACACTTCTACTGTTGGAAGTAGGGAGCCAAGTAAATAAGACTTTGATATATATGTTTCTTCCATTTGTGTCTGACAAGGTATGGGTGGACAATATTTAATACCCTAGTTTTGATTTGTGCTATATAGAATTATTAAGTGATTAAGGACAATTTATCCCATTTTATCCATTAACACGTAACTGTTATTAAGATAAAAATGAACTCAGAATTAGACTTTGGTATCTCCTATGAAGGTCTTAAGAGGAAACACTGCTTTTATGATGAATTTGTCACAATGTTTCACCTCAACCTAGTTAAGAGGATATATAAACTCAATCCAAATTGAGGAAACTGCTACAAAATAACTGATCAATACTTTCAAAAGTTTCAAACTGAAAATAGAGATTGTCAGATTGGAAGAGAGTAAGACATGGATACTAAATATAATATGGGATCAGTTGGACACAAGTTCAGAAGAGAACTGTAATGAGACATCTGATGAAATTTGAAATAGGTTTGTAGTTCATCATATTGTATCAACTATGTTTCTGAGTTGAATTATTGATCTTTGGTTATAAAAAATGTTGATGCTAGGGGAAAAGAATTGTAAGGTATTCAGGAATTCACTGCTATTTTTGCAAGTAAAATAATTTTGAAATAGAGCTAAAATTTTATTGAACTTGAGAAATATATTAATATAATAGATTACTTAAATATATTAAATATATAGAAGCATTAAACTTGATATATATTATATATATTTGTATATATAAATATATTAAAATTTATATATTAAAATATGTAAAGCTACAGTATTTAGAATCAGAAAAAATTAGAATTTAATGTTTTTTCAAGCTAAGCACCAAAATTAAGCGCACAACTATGAGCAGGAGGGAAAGGGGGGATGGGAGGGGAGGGGGGGGGCAAATCCTTGAGATTACAAATGTTGTGAAATTTATATATAAATTTAAAAAGATAAAATAAAGTGGTACCACCCATTAAAAATAAATAAAATAAATAAAAACATACATTTTAATGTCACCTTAAAAAAAGAACTGAATGTTTTTTGCTTTTTATTTTATTTTTTAATTTATCTTTACATGGGGTAATATTTAGATACTTCTATCAGATATTTCTATGATAGTGTACCCAACACCAAAGCAAGTTTTATTTGAGGCTGCTTATACCTTCCACAAATATTTATCTCCACAATCTTTGGTGTCTATTATGTGTGATATATAGACAACATATTAATATTTCATGAAATAATTTTGCTGAACACCAGTGATGATATGCATTAAACTCTAAAATTATGTAATATCTGCACACAAACATGGAAAGACACAAGCATCACACTATCTGATGTAGTGATTACTGATCAAAGACAGTATTTGAGTCTGGGACAATTCATACCAGAATTTGTAGTAGCCTTACAAAAAAATGTAGAGGAAAATCTAATTCTAATTTGGATTTGGTGGGGGTAGCAGGGGTGTATTAGTATGATTATGGGGACAAATGAATCATGCTTTGAATTCTTGGGTATGAATATAGGAAAATAAGTCTGGAAGTGATCCAATTTGGTCCAATTTTTAATGCTATTTTTAGGCATTTATGGAATGAGTCATGTGATCCATTGTGTGGCCTACAAAGTTAATGATGGTCTGAAGTGAAAATTAGAGTGAGGGAAAATGGGTAATCAGGAGACCAGAGAGGAAACAATAGTAGTTATTCAGAAACAAATTACATAAGACTAAACAAAAGAATGTCAATAGGAATGACAAGGAATTAAATTTAAAAAAGCCAAAAGGAATGCCTTCAATGTAAGATGAGTATATTAAACTACAGTTATATTTGAAAATACACAAAATAATGATTTGAATGAATATCAGGTTTCAGGTTTTGTTATTATAAGTGGCAATAATCACAATTAATTTGTAAGACCAACCAGAGGAGTTAGGCGTGTTGGCTTTTTAAGAGTGTAAATGAAATCTCATAAGAAATTTCAACTGAGAAGAGAATGTTGAAAGATACACTCATCATAATCACAAAAACTGAGCCAGAAAATTGTGCTGGTCTGAAATGAACGGATGAAGTCATTACACTCATATGCTTTGGGTATTTGTTGAAATCAATGACAACTATATATCGCTATTTTATTTTAATTTTTAATTTATTTTCTTACATTGTTGTTCATTGTGTGAAATATTTGATTTCTCCTCTCAGATGAAGTTCCCGCAGTTCTCCCACAACCATAGCACCCATGACCTAACACAGCAATCCCTCGTGCTCTTCCTTCCCTTGTTTTGACCCCTCTAGTACTACCTCCCCTGCCGGATGCCTAGGATCTATGATCAATTTGCAAGTTTTGTCTTTTTCCTGACACATTGTTTGGTTTCTCTTTATCTCCCCTATCAGTGAAACCAACCAATATATTTGTTTCCTTCTAACTTATTTTGCTTAACATAATCCCTTTCAGCTGCATCCATGTTGCTGGAAATGGCATGAGTTTATAATTTTTGATTGCTGAGTAGTATTCTAGTGTGTGTGTGTGTGTGTGTGTGTAACCCATCTCCTTGGTCGATTCATCTATTTTAGGGCATTTCAGTTATTTCCATATCTAAGCTGTTATAAATAGCTGCAATAAACATAGGAGTGCAGGTTACCTTTCAAATTGGTATTTTTGTGTCCTTTTGGTAGATTCCTAGGAGTGCAATCACTGAATCATATGGTAGATCCATTTTAAGGGGTCTGAGAACCCTTCCACACATTTCCATAATGGCTGGATCAATTTGCATTTCCACCAGCAGTATGCACAGCTATTGTAATTTTTTTTTAATAATAGGGGCATTAAAAATAAGTATAGAAATTTGGATATTTGCATGTAAACTTTTAAAGTTAATGAAAACATTAACTTTGTCCTCACATAATCTCACTGTCCATTTTATAACTCTTGGTTTTAAACCAAAAATCTGTATTTCCTCTAGTAAGAATAAATGTGTTCAGGCAAACAGCTTTATATGTCAAATGCAGTGATTGCTGTTTCTAATTCTCCTATGTTTCTCTGTATGGAAGGAGCCAGAAGAAGCATCTTATGTCTTTTTTATCTATACTTCCCACCTTGGTGATCTCCTTCAGTCTCAGGACATTTTTTTTAATTGATTGTGTATGTACATGCGTACATGTGTGTATATATATTTATTTATTTATATAGCATAAATGTCTATCCTAAGGTTCTCCCACTACCTTATCACCCAGTCTCAGGACTTTAGATAACCATCTCCATGTTGATCTCCCTATCCACTACTAATCTCCAGATCAGACACCTCTCTTGAATACCAAGCCCCACTCGGTAGTTCAGCCTCATCTTCCCATGCTAAAAACTAAGCTCTTGATCATGACCCCAAATCACTTACCTCACCATTGTCCCTCATCACTGCTAATAGCATATTTATTCTTCTAACTACTCAGGACACAAGCCTCAAATTCTTGGTGCCTTTCTTCTCACCCCCTATTGACTCTATAAGAGAAACCCATCAACTCTACCTTTAAACTCTACCTTTAAAACATATCTCAAATGTGACCACTTCTCACCAACTCCAGTGCTAGATATGGGTCCATCCTATATTATCAGGATGATTGCAAAAGCCCACTGAATGATCCCAACATCCAATCAGCTGCTGAACTGATTCTGTTATAACAGAGTAGTGACTATAACTTATTGTTCAGGGCCTTCTAAAAAGTCTCTAATCTTCCCACAGAAAAAGTCAAAATGCCAAGTGATGGGGGTCTGTAAGACCCTGCAAAGTCTTTATCTAGTCTAACCCCATCTACTTACACTGTCCTGGCTTGCTATTTTCAGCATCACTGGCCTCCTTCACCATCCATCACACAGACTTCAGAAACACCTACCTCTGGTTTTCACTCCAACTATTCCATTGGGTTGCAAGGCTCTTCCAAAGAGCCTGATGAATTCCATTGCTTCTCTTCCTCAGATCATGACTCAAGTCACCCTCTAGGTAAGGCATTTTCTGACCACTCTGATGAAAATTTGAGCCCTATTTTAAATTCCTATATCCCCCCCTCGTTTTCTCTTTAGCAATCATCACTATTAAGCTTAGTATAGACTTTGCTTACTTTTTCTTGTTTTTGATCTCTCACACACTCACCCAGTTCAAATATAAACTCCATTCAGTCAAAATTTTGTTGTTCTTTTTTTTAGTGGCTTTATACTAAATTTTAGATTATGCCAATATTTCTCAACTGTGTTTTTCTTATCAATATATTTGTTAAATGGACTATTTTGAGCATTTTTATGGGCTTCAATGAGTACCCAAGAATTTAATATACTTTAGGATATGTTAGGTGTGTCGGAAGCAAGCATAGATATAATATGTTTATATTTCTAGTCTAGTATTTTAATAGGAAAAGTAAAGTCTGAGCTTATGCTCTCCAGCTTCAACAGAAAACTATCTCAAGCCTCTAATTTTACTTTTATTCTACCGACACTACCCTGTAAAGGTACTAGAACAAATGAACAACTGGAAGAAGTTGCCTAATTTGCTTTGCAAAAGTGACTCAACATTAAGAAGAAATTTTATGGTCTTCAATTCTGCTTGAAATCTTTGTTAAAGAATAAACCCCCCTATCTCCATTTCAGGCAGTTTTCTAGAAGGTAGTCACAGTTCCTGATAAACATTCATTCCAAAGATGTTTGGGTATAATACTTTATGCTTTTTGTGCTCAAGCTCTGGCATAACTTCACATAAGCAGACTCTAATGGAGTAGAAGCAACAGAATAAGAATTCACAGGCAGCCATTGTTGTCCTTTTTTTCATTAAATTCTGAGTCAATCCGCACACAGACTAAGGATTCTGCGAGATAGTAAATTGGTGGTTGTAGAATATGGTCACACTCCATTTTTAACCCAGAGGTTGAAATCTTTAGGACATTTCATTTTTCATCTATTTAATTTATTGAATAACTTTGCTTTACAACACTGTGTATCATTTTGAGGTATAGGCCCACATCTCTTCAAACATCTGTTGCCACACCACACCTACCACCCATAGTCCTTCATTCTAGTGCCTGGGAGCCCCTCTCTAATTTGCCCTCCCTCACCCTCCTTCTGCTCTGGCATTTTCCTTTTTAAGGGGGATATTGAAGTTTTCTGTTGCTCAGGGATTTTCTGATTTAAAAGTGTCTGTAGATATAAAAGAGAGGGGACAAACAGTTCTCATACAAAACATATCCTATTCAGCTAAAATCTATCTATGTCTGTTTAAGTTAAAAATGTTTGATTTAAGATTCTCAGCTGTTTTTTGTTTTTTCCTGAGGATTGAGGTTAGGATGTGTGAGTATGTATGTTTTGTTGCCAATGTTTTGGTGATATTATTACAGTGGCCAAAATTATGATCAAATTCACACTTAAAAGAGTAATAGTTGTACCCAGTCTAGCACAAAAGTGGAAAATGCCTCAACAAATTCATCATTGTTATGCTTTCTTGCCACAGTTTATTCTCTACTACATTCTGCAGTTCTTTAGGCCTTTTTGCTTCATCAATCATAAGCTGTTTTATTATTTCAAAATCATAAGACTGTAGATCATAGGCACATTCAAAAGCCTTTCACATTCCTCTGACACAGAGAATATTTTTTCAGACTCAATTAGTGTTTTTATTAATCTTACCAACATATAAAAATAGACATAAAATATTATTGATATGTATACTGCATCCATGCCAGAAGTCTCTCAAAATATGTGATCACTGCTAGTGAAGCAGAACTTTCTAGAAGCAATGCAGTACTACATTTATATTTAATGAAGATAAATTGGACTACAAATATAAGGTACCTGTTTTTGTAAATTACTAGGTGTAGAATTTTTGAAAAGTTTTTTATAATGCTGTTTGATTTAGTTACTCTATTTAAGCGGTTGCCTCATAGGGTATACACACATGTATGTATACATATATACATGTGTAACTGTGCATAGGATATATGCATATATTGGATATAGTTATGTGCCCATACACATGTACCATACACATGCATATACACTTATAAACTTATACACACTCATATAGACTACATATATTTGTAGATTGTATTTCATCTCTAGAAATATAAGAACCTCAAGATTTTCAAATTATTGAATTGTTTTAGTAACTGCTCTGTTTTGTTGGTAAAATTAAAGAGTTCATTAACCCCTGTTCATTCCCCTGTTCTTCTGAGAATGAGATTATCTGAAGATGATGTATGGTCACCAAAGCCTGGCATATTCTCAAGCTCACTATTGCTGCCTCTGTAGAAAGGTAAAAATGACCTCTTAGGTAATTATCAGTCAATAAGTAAGAGGTTTTCTTCAGTATCTAAATGGGTTTAAGACTGGATTTCTCATGTAACTAGTCATTCAAACTCTTGAAGATGGTTCTTTGTTTTTGAAGAACATTGTTGAGTGTATGAAAACACATTCAGTCTCTTATGAGAATATTTTCCTTTCCATTCAGCAACAACAGCAACAACAAAAATGCACACATATTTTAAGTAGTGATATTCCCTTTTGTCAGTCTGAGTCAGCTGATAATTTTGAGTTATCAATCTCTTTTATGATAAATTGAGATAGCAGTTATACTTTGGATAGCAGGGATATAGTTTATTTCAAACAAAATGGCTTTTTTACGCCTCTGGATTGGTTCTATTTATTCTAGTAAGTACAAGCCCAGCTTTCTCATGAAAAGAACAGACTGTCATTGCAATTAACTGGATAATATCAGTTTAGTTTAGATATAATCCTTTAATTTCAGATGCTTACAGCTTTCTTGTTCATGTCAATATCAGCACTCAAAAATCTTGCCTTTCTTGTTAATCGCTTTCTGTAATTCCCTTATTATTGTTTTACATAGGATCAGAACAAAGAATCTGTTTAGATTAGAAGATACAAAGCTATGGCTGCTTTGCATGGTCAACCTATAGACTATCCACAAGATAATTATGATACTTATAGTAACTTAAATAAGAAATGCATAATAGTAAAAATCTATTTCTAATTTAGTAATACTAGCATAAACCTTTTATTATATTATCTTTATGCATGTGAAAGTACTAATACCTATTATTTATCTGACCTGCTCGGATTGGCAGAATCCTTTAGTCATTAGTATTTCAAGGATCTCTGTCTTAAATGAGGAACAGTATATTGCACAGTTACTCTCAGGTATATCATCCTTCATCACCCCCTGCCCTAGGTATTGCCAATTCCTCTCCATTTCACTTTCCCATTGGGTTTAGTCCTGCAATGCTAGCATGGTTTTGACCTGGCTAATTCTAGTGCTTTTTGTCAAAGTTCCTCATTGGCATCCTTGGCTTGGATCTCTCACCTGCCTAAACAAGTTTGTATGTTCTGTAGTAGGAGACTGTGAGACAAAGCTTCAAGTGCTACTAGGTTACTTGTCATATGAGTCCCAGACATGCCACTTTGGGGATGCGGAAGTGAGACTGAAAAATAAGTCAGTCAATAAAGGGTGGATTATCAAAAAAAAAGAAGGAGGTGGATCAGGAGGAGGGGGTGAGAGGAGGAAGAGGAAGAGGAGGAGGAGGAGAAAGAGGAGGAGGAGGAGGAGGAATGATGATGACAACGATGCTGCTGCTGCTGCTACCACTATGGACTGCTGAAATTCCTAGGTAACCCTAGGAACCAGTGTAGAATATCTGTCTTAGCTTTATTCTACCTAGAGCTCACTGGGGCTTCATTCATACAGCATATCCTGTCCGTCTTTAGCTAAAAGCTACTGTCTCCTCAGGAGCTTGAAGTCTCTGGTTATGTAGTTGAAATTGAAGGAGCCTCTCAGGCAGTCAGGAACAGCCCTCAGGCTAAGGAATATGGTTGCGTAACTTGACAATCAAGCCTGAAACCCTTTGGGATGTCAACCATGTTGGCTTCTGTACATTGTTTCCAAAATAATATTTATTGTCTGTTCTGAAGGAAGCTACATTAGGCTACTCACACCTCATGACTTGCAAGCTTTTCATCTTTATCCTGCGTACTGTTCTCACCTTTCTTCTACTACCAGATTCATATAATCAAATGAAAGTGATTTTTTTAAGATACAAGTCATAGGCATTTGTGATTATATACTATCTTGTTTTATATCATAGCTTCATAATATCCATAGGCACAATACAGTTTTAAAAGTATGTAATAGCAGCTTAAAAGTTCAGTGCTTACCAACTTGGGAACTTTTCATTTTTGAAAGAAAGCACTTCTAAATTGCAACTCTCTAAAATTACTGCATGCAAACTAGATTTATCACCACCAATTAATTCCTACCATGCAATGAATAATAGCAATCAGCTTGGTTAGTTGTAATATTTGGCACGTGAAGTAGTTTCTGTCATGAGGCTTTGCCTGCTAAGGCTTCTTAGAGTAAAAGAATCTTTGATTAGTGTTTCTGTTTCCTCTTGCTGCTGTAACAAATTACCACAACTTAATAATTCAAGCAACACCAAATTAATATCTTATATTTCTGGAAATCAAGTGTCCAAAATGTGTCTCATTGGGCTAAAATAAAAATGCCAGAGTTCCTTTCTGGAGATTCAAAGTGAAATGTTTCCCACCTTTTCCTGCATCTCAAGGCTGCCCCTATTTCCTTGTCTCGGCAATCTTCAGCCTGCTGCATCAAGAATGACCTTGCTAAGTTCATTCTCATATTTCATCCTTCTGACAATTTTCTTCCTCCCGCTTCCACATTTAAAACGTTTATAATTACTTTGGATCCACCTGAAAAATCTAGGCGCTCTCTACATTGTAAAGTCAGTCAATTAACAATGACCCAAATTATATCTACTGCCTTAAATCCCCTTCGCCATGTCAGGAGAGTTTGGGAGATTAAGACTTCTTCAGAAGCTATTATTCCAATCCCCACATTTGAGATGCATCACTTTTCCTCCCTAGTTCAACAAGATAAACTTATTTCTTTGAATTTACCTGCTAAAATATTCAAGTTTTCAAAAACCCTTGATGCTAGAGCTTGGGATGTGGTTTCACCAAATGGAATCTCCTGTATCATAAAACAATATGAAAATTTCATTTAGAAAGAGAAATTGTGATTTAGAAATTTATAACTTCTGTGTGTACCCATTATAATTTGCTGCCTGAGGTTCAAATTTTAGCCTAATTTTAGCATTTCCAAAATAAACTTGCCATCTGTGTCATTATCTAGTTGATTATAAAGGCAATTACTCTGACCACACTGAGCAATTCAGGCCGTTTAGCTCACGGAGCTCTGTCCTCGAACATGGGTATTACACTTGTACTTGATTCCAGTCTGAGTAGAAGACATTAGAAGGATCTGCTGCTCATCAGTAGACTGAGACCTATGGAATAGTTTAGTTACACTCTCTGTTCCAGAAATAGAGTCATAGGAGCAACATTTAAAATGAACGCAAAATGCAATGTATACTATACAACAATTAGAGAAAACCTTGAAAGCTGTCTTATAAGCTCTTTGCTTTTACTTGGGAAGTGGTTATTCTCATCAGAAACAGTCCTTGTTAGGCCTCACATGTTCATGGACCTAATAGAGGACATTTATCATCTGTGCTCTCTCTATATACTCTTTCTTCCAACTAGGACTTCTACATATGACGCCCAACTGGGCCTTCGTCTCCCCATCATTGTCCATGATTCTAGTTCTTTTAATCAAGGGTGGCTAGTTTATCTTAACCCATTTTTTTTTCATTTCTTGATATCAACATTGTACCCAGTTAATCTGGAAAAAAATAATCCACAAAGAGGCAATAATAGTTTATCTTGTTTATTCTCTAGCCTGATAAAGACTGCCTCCTGGAGAAGTGCGATTGTGAAAGGATTCAGCTAATGCTTAATATCAAAAATTATTAGAACTTAAGCATTAGTGTTTCCATCCTCAAAGCAGTAATTTTGAGAAGTCTCTTATCCCTGTGATGTTGACGTAAGTGTAATATCCTTAATCAAATCTATCTATTGTTCACCCACTTGATGCCACAAGTTTTTCTTGAATTCATTAATTATATATACTTCTCTAGAAATCCTAAATGCTTTCTGAGTTGAGGTATGCTGTAAAAGCATTTATGTAAAATAAAATCCACTCCTAATTGACAAAAACTCAGTGTTCAAACTCAGTTTCAAAGAGAAGTTAACTGAATGAGGCATCACTTGTTTTTTGACTTGACCCTTCAGAGTGAAAGTTCTATTGTCTTTAAGTCCATTTCTCCAGCACTGGATAATCAGTCCATTTTTGCAGGAGCCCTTAGGTATGTTTATAATCTCCACTAACTGCCTTTGTTAGAAACACCATTCCTTCAACAATATGTCTACCAAAACCCCTCAGAAGTACATAACTTATTCTTAATTTCTGAGATATAAAATATGATGGAGATTTTGTACTAATATTTGGCATACTGATCCACGAGATGTCTTTAAATATGAAATAACTTTAATAGGGTAATTTCAAATATTCATACTTTTGAGTGAATTGTAAATTTATGGCATGAAAGAATTTTGTTATTTTTTACTTTCACTCTAACACGATATTAACAGTAAATCAAAACAAGAACAAGCATGCTGTTAGTATTAATAGAAGAAGTACTGTGTTAATATAGGGAATGTTAGTAAGTATGAATATAAAGAAAATATGATACAGCTTTGCTGGTGGAATATTATTTGGGGGGAACTTGTTTATACACTATAGCACAAATGGAGCTGAATTCTACATCTGTGTTTATTAGCTGTGTGACCTTGGGGAATTGGTTTATTTTGCTGTTGCTCATATTTATCTTCTAAGTCATATGCTAATAGTACCTACCCCACAGGATTGTAGTCAGGATTAAATGGCAAAATATACAGGAAGAGTTTAGCACAGTGCTTGGTGTAGTAAATGCTTCATAAATTTAGCTATTATTGTGATTATCTGACTTTTTTTGTAAAGAAGAAAGTACCTTTCCTATGAGGTCAATATGAAGAGCTAAAATAAAGTCAGAAGGATAACATGTTCAATTATTTTCTGAAATAATACATAATATTTTAATGACCAGAGTGCTATCTGATAGAACGATAACAAAACTATAACAATAATAAATAAATGTACACTAAAAAACTTGAAGGCAGATCGTGTGTGCCCTTGAGTTTAATTTCTTGCTTTGACCCTGAATCTGTTGGTTATTTAACATGACCCTAAGGGATTTTTTTATTCCATTAACACTGCTGCACTTTTCAAATGCATTTCTGTATGCCCCACCCCTCCTATCCAAAAGGCCTCCAGGTGATATTTTTTGCACAAATTTGCACTTCATCTAATTATAGGAAAACACAAGAATGCATACCATGCCTCCCAAGCTAAATTCTGAACGACTGAAAATGATTTTGATTGAAAACACTGTTAGAGCCATGTCATCTATTGGTTAGCCAACCCTGGTCCTTGTTTAGAAAATGCACACTTTTGATTTGGTAGTGATATTTAACTATATTGTAATCTTTAGTGTCAATGTTTATGGGGGGGGAATCCTACAAATTATGCTCACAGGAACCTCATCACAGCAGACACACATCTTTAAAAAATCTGTGTTTCTGTTGCTCTTCTCAAAATTCCCAGTGACAGAGGATGAACACCATATTCTACTGACTTTGGTATCTTGCTGAGTCACTTCATTTCTTCCTTCATTTTCTCATTCCTAATGAGAATAAAAATGGATTCTCAGAGATCTACCCTCAGGATTTTAACTAAATAATGCATTTGGAAATGCTTTTTGATTGCCTATTACAAGGAAAGTGACAGTCTAGTTTCTCCTAAAGTTTATCTGTTTTCATTATTTAACCACTGTAACTATAATTGGAATTGGTAATATCAAATATATGGATCTGTTTCATTGATGTTAGCATTGCCATTTTTTACTGGATGAGTGAATATGTCACTTGTTTTCATTCTTCAATTCATTGTATGTGCATTCTTTTTAAAACTATCCTCTACCAGTATACAGACTACAGCCTGTGGCACAGTGTACATAATACATTACTTTTGGCAGATGGTGGCTAAGTGCATTATATTAAAGATGCATTATTTACCAGATCAAAGGTCAATGTGTTCATAATTTAATATGCCAAGGGTCAGACAGCCCAGAAATATCTGTGAATTTCTGAAGTTACGTCTACTTCGGAAATAAAACTGTCATTTTATAATGGATAGCACATCGACTGCGTACCCTAGCATACTTATAAGATTTACATGGCATAACTCGTCAGTGAGGCCTTTCATAAATCTACTCTAGAATAAATTTCCAGATTCTGTTTTTAGATAGATCAACATTCTTTTCTCTTTAAGTCTTTCTCAAGGAAATAATCACAATATTTTTCTTGGCACAAAGTGTTCTTATGTGGTAGAATATTGCATTTTCTGAATGATTGCTTATTAATTTGGTGAATGTGAACTGTTGGAGTGTTTTCTATTTTGGTGTTTGGATGGAGTCACTTTCTATTTAAAGTTTCTTGGATATGTTCATAGCAAAAGCTATCATTTTTGGAGTGGAATAGAGGGTAAAGTAACTGTACTTTAAAATGTACATTATATTTCATTTTTCTTAAGGAATAGTACCGTGTTCTATATGTATTCATTTGATAAGGCAGTTTTCTAACTTAATGATAATAAGTGAATTTTCTATATTTAATATCAATTTTCTGTTCTCTTAAGGTATCTTCTTTAAAGCCTTGTGCATAGATACATTAATTTTCTTTAACTGATATGCATATTTGATGTTAATACTAATAATGATAGTTGCAGTTTCTTCATATATACTGTTCCAAACACAGAGCTCTGATTTACATGTGCAATTTCTTTTAATTACCAAAGAATCCTACAAATTCAGTGTTTACCCATTTTATAGAAAACAAATCTCAAATGTAAGCTAGGAGAAATGTATAATTTATATCATAAATCTTATCATAAGTATATTCACTTTTCTATCCAATGAATGTTTAATGAAAGCCTACTATATATCAACAACCATACCAAGGACTGTGACTAAAACATTTAGTGAGACATATATAGCACCAACCCTCAGAAAACTTCTAGTCCATGAGAAAATTAAAAAACTCATTCAAGGTATTGCAAAGAAGTGTGATGGGTATTTTGATATATCAAGTAGAAGGTGCTTTATGAGCACACCACAGGGGGAACGAGCATAGTATAGAGAGGACAGACACTTTGAAAAAGATTCAGTCAGGTCAGTGGAGGTGTAACTATGGAGTGATGCTATATGTGAGTTGTGATTCAGGAGAGAGGTCCTGTTCAGAAGAACCCTCTAATCCACAGTGAGTAATTTAACCTTTATTCTAAAGGCATACTTACTTATAAAAGGACTATGTTCAGAATAGGAATCAGAATTCAGGAAGCACTCTTGAATTACAGTATCCTCATGGTTCAATGATAATATTGCTAGTATATTTTAAATAAATAGCTCCTATTACTTTAGGCTTACCTTTTATTTTGTAAGTCGATGACTTACGTTGATATTTTCTTTACTCCATTACAACATCTCTCCCCTCTGTTTGGAAACTTAAATCTGACTAAAGAAACCAGACAATCTCACCTGAATCAAATAGTCCTATTCCAGCTGTAATGAAGCCAGTTGTAAAATTGTAGTTGCATTCACAAATACATGTTTAATTCCTTCACAAGGTCATGTCCTTGTTTTGTCAGAGAGTGGTCATCAGGCATCTTGATCTATGCTAGCATATCACTGAAAGTATTTTTGAATAGGTGCCCCAATAAATTTGTATGTCTGTTAACAAGATACTTGTAGTCATTACTATATTGATGAAAATATACATTAAAAACCAAAACGACATGCAAGCACAGTAAAGAAAATACATAGAGAACTTCTACCTTTTCTTCTCCTGACCCAGACGAGCAAGTTTTGAATATCAGCCCAAGGATTGAAAGAGACAAAGGTAAATAATCTGTTCATGTCTGTCTTCAAGTTGGTGACAAGATAGTAATAAGACAAGTTCACCAAGGCAGAATACTGTCTTTAGTGGTTTTTGAGGTTGTAGCAGTAGTGGTTCAAAGTCAGAAAGGAGTTTTCTGGACTAATTTAGCTGTATTTGGGGGACAAAGAAAGAGGGTCATGGACAACAAAGACAGGAAGAGAGCTTGTCAGTGCTTTAAAGCGGTGCTTCTCAGCAATTAACAGGCCTATAAATCAACTAGAGATCTGATCTGGGCCAAGAAGTCTGCATTTTGAGTACATTCCCAAGGGGAAGACACTGGTGTTGCTGGCATGTAGACAACACTTTGAGCAGCAAAGTGTTAGAGGACTTCAGCATCTAAAATGAAGGGTTTGTAGTTAATGGAGTAGACTGTGGGCAGCTTCTAAGTATGTCCCATCTGGGACAACATGATCAAGTTGAACTCTATGCAAATTCATTTAGCAATAATTTTTAGACTGCAAAGGAGCGGGCCATGACTGGAAAGAAAGAGATAAGTGTGGAGGCAATTATAATAGTACAGGTGAGAAGTAATAATGCTGAACTAGGACACTGGCAGGGGAAACAGGAAGGAGAAGATAAAGTTGAAGGACATGGAAGAAGCAGAATCAACCTGAGAAGAGAGATAACAAACTACACAGGTATAATATAGAAAACAAATTAAATCGAGGGCTAGAGAAACTAATGAGAAATCTGACCTCCTCTATTCATCTAGTAATTTGGAAATTTGTATTTTCATAAATTTGAATATACATGCATAAATTATGTGTTCAGCTAACCACAGGAACATTTCTGGTGGAAAGCATCACAATATAAAATCAAAATGTTAGAAATGGACAGCTGGCTTTGAATGTATTTATCTTCTGCTCTAATCTTTATTTTCAGAAAGAAAAGCATGTCTTGGCAGGATATGTCCAAACAGATCCAATAAATTTCAATGATTGTAAATAGTGCCTTTTCCATATTGAGCAAAAATTTCTTTTTCATCTGCCTCCAGGTAAAAGACATTAATGTCTGCATGAAAATCCCTGAAATTTTAGAAGCATTAAGGACATAGAGCTTACAGGGAGAAATACATTTTCATGACAGGCTGTGATTTTCTGTAGCTATTTTCTACTATTTGGCCACTTCTTCCTTTGTGACCTGACTTTATGCTGCGCACACTTCAAGTCTTAGAGATCTTTACTTTTATTTTACCAGTCTGTCTATTCCTTCCGTCTGTCCTACTGGCACAAGACTGGCCACCTCCTCTGGAAACATAAGTTCCTTCTGATTTAAGACTCACTTTGTAGTCTCATCTTGGTGCAGGTCCTGAATAAACTAACTTTTGAATAAGTGAGTGAATTATCCCAGAATCTAACACAGATATGAATGAATGAATGAATGAATGAATGAATGAATGAATGGGTGAAAGATGCATGTCAATGTAGTCTTTAGAATAGCTGTTTCTAGATTCTATTTTCCTTATGTCTAGAAAAGTATCAATCTTTCTTGACCCCAGTAGAAAATCAGTATAGCACTTATCCATTTCCACATACTCCAAGTAGCCTTCAGATCATAGAGTGACTAACCTTGGAGGAGATATCTAAATTTTATGTTACGGGCCAATAATTAATGTACTTTGCATTATAGTCTGGTTTAAATATTGCATTTCCTTAACATCAAATCAGTATGCCATATTCCACTTCAATTGATTGCTTTCCTATCCTTTGAAGGTTCCTATTTTTCTATTTAAAAATTAGGCTCAAATGAAAATACACAACTGGTGGAGGGGACCAGCTGGAGAGGCCAGGGAGGGAAGGTGGTAGGTGACCCCCAAGGATCACAATGATGTGAAATATATATAATATATATAAATTATTTAAAATAAAAAATAAATCAATTAATAAATGTTTATGTAAAATTTTATTTACATATCTATACAATGCTTCTTTAAAATTGGAATTATTCACCATATTCTGTTTCTGTTTGCTTTGTTTGCTCTGTTTCTATATCTTCCACATATTAAATTACACAGTATTTGTATCTCTCAATAAAAAAATAAAATAAATTAAATAAAAATTAGGCTCATTATACTTTATTATTGTTTTGTATGTCAGTTAAGAAAACCACTAACCTTTTCATGAGTATTTTGTTACTAGCCTTGAAGTGAATGATTATCAGAAAGCAGGCGTACACACAGTTGTCCATGCTATGCATTCCCAGTCTCTGATTTGTAATTATGGTTAGGTCATCATGACATAATTCCCAACTAACAGCTGACCCATAGTTTTTGCTGAAAAGGCCCAGATTCGTTTCTATATCAGGTTTGTTAATCATGCTGCTGTATCATTTCCAAAGTTTTCAATATTCAAACTGGAAATGAATCTTTTAGTGTTTATATTTTCAAGAATCATACATATGAGCAGCATCTTCTGGATGATTTAGCTGACTCCTTCTATGGTGCAAATGGAAAAATGAAAACTTGCATTGATCACATCACTTTGTGAAGGGCACAGAGCTGGTTATATACAAAAGTGAAATAAATGAAAATGCCCAAAGCCCCATTGCAGGAGTTGCAAAGAAGCTACACTTTATGTTCAAGCCTGACTCCTGGACACGTTGTGTCTATTGAAAAGCTAGATTTGATAAAAATGAAAGCTATTTTGAAAAAGCACTTCCTATATAAGACCATCCATCTTACATTTGGGACTGGAATTTTTTGATACCTCCCCTAGTTTACTGATGCTCAAAAAGACTCCCCAAATTTCTACATTTATCTTCTTAACAAATAGTTCGTAAGAGTAATACCAAGTCATGGGAAACTTACATTAGTAATTTTATCACTACCTATTGTCCCTATATAAAGTCACTTTACTCCTGCATAGGGATTTTGCTGTTCAGTTCAGCTTGAGAGTTTATGGATCCAAAGTGGAATTCTGAAACTTGTTTGATGATGTGTGCTGTCATGTGTTTTTGTGCAGAGGGCAGTTATTGGTATGTAGAAAATAACTTCTGGTAATGCTCAGAGTCTAGCATTTCACAAGACAGTAATAGATGATGCCAGCCAGTGCACATGGCCGCTATAATACCTTCTTTCTTGGCAGTAACAGATTGAATGAGGCAAACTTTTATATATAATTTATTTCACTCCATTTTCAAAGGAGCCCATCTTGCAACATGTCATTGATTTTAATTCTCCCTACTTACTGTCAATGCAATCTTAATGATTTGAGGAAGTTGGACTCTCTTAATTTCTCACATCTTTGCTTCGACCTGTTTGCACTGCTGGTAAATCTTCAGACCAGCAGCTTGAGAATCGTTGCAATTGCATCCACCCTTGCCCTTTACAGGCCATTATTTGCTCACCATTCAACATTCAAGCCTATGCTTTTTTTTTTTTTGAGACTAGATCTCACTATTTTTGCCCGGGGAACTTCAGGCTCATGTTGCCTGGGGTACCACAGACTCAAACAGCCTCAGCTTCCCAGGTAGCTGGGATTACAGGTACATGGCACCATGCCCAGCTATATTTTTTTGGAACTATGTCTTACTACATGCCCCCAGCAGGGCTCAAACCGCGATCCCTGGCTCCAGCTGCAGCTTCCTAGGCTGCTGCTTACAGATATGCATCACCATGGCTGGCCTCAAATCTATGCTTTTAAAATACAAATCTGACCCTTTTGCTCTCTTGCTTAAACCCAGTCGACAACGATCCGTTGTTCTCAAATTCTTATATCCAACAGATCTCTTGCCTAATTTTTTCTCTCATTTTCTTCACACCCACCTCTCTTTTCTTTCTTGCTTTCTTGTATACCACCCTCCATGAAAGCACATGATTTGGCTTTCTTCCTTTTAAAACCTTTGTCATGATTTACAATTGCAAAATAATTTTTGTCAATGTATTGGCACTGCTTCCCCAGTTCTCTCCTTTTCGGGCGTATTTCTGATTTGCTGTTACTTCCCCAGTAAAACTTATATACCTTCTAATATTGTGCAGCTTCACTTCAGCAGCACAGCTTTAGATACAGCTAATTCCTTGTCTATGATAACTTTGATCAAATTTACTTTTTGTTTTATGATAAGTCAGCCACATCTTTGTTTACTGTTGTGTCATGAGAAATTGACACATTGTTTAGAACATGGTAGGATGTGAAGAACATTTCTTGAGCTAAGATACTGATAAGCTCATGATATTCCTACTTCCTACTTAGACTTGATGAACTTGAGGTTAATACAATAAATGTATTGTAGAAGAGTGGTCCTCAGAGTGGTGTCTTAAAGTTCAAGGAATCTCAAAAAGTATTTATTTAGTAAGAAAATATTGGGATACCGCTGCATCTTATTAAAATGTTGGTTCCCATTTTATATTTTATGTAGCATAGCAGGTATATAGTTTATATAGTGATAAGTGGAAAGAAATATATAATCACTTTTTATTCTACCTTTCATTCCATCTAGCCTTCCTTTCTCCTTTTTTTAACTGAATAGTGTTAGATGATCAAAAAGTCTGGGGACTACTGATATAGATGAGTTTGATTTAACTTTACTTATTTTTGCCCTACTTAATAGTATTTTCTGGCCTAAATTTATTCTCTGTAACCTATGGCTTGCTGCTGTTGTTTGTTGAAATCAAGTTTCTTTCATTTTGCTCCCCAAATAAAGCATAGTAGATCTTTTTTTGTCGGAGACAATAAAGTTGATAGTATGAAATTATGCTATTGTTTTTATTTTTGCTCTGTCGCCTCTTCTAATGTATGCTATGTATGCCAGCAACTATAAGTATTTAATATAAAGTGAATAAAAGACATTTAAAATTAAATGGCATCTCCCCACCCCACCTACATTATGTAGAGTGAGATGAAAATAGACCTAGAAATTAGCTTATTGGCAAAACCCAGATAGATAATTGTAAGTTATGGTACAGACTTACCTACATATCACATTGTTTGTAATTTTTTTCAATTGAAATATTCAACAAAGGGTGCTATTACTGTGATTACTTTCTTTCTTGATTACTTTAGAAAATGAATTCTATAGACATTGCCTTAACTTACAGTCATTGTCTCATTTTGCTATTTTACTGTCATTCTATAGTGTCAATGTGCTTTAAACAAAAACAACAAATAAAGCCATCTGTAATGATGAATAGAGCAATTTTATTTATTTGCCTGACCTTTGTAAATTAGAGTTTTAGGACTTCCTTAAGCAATTAGAGCCAAAAGCTCATGTGTAAAAAGAAGACAAATTTTTTCAGGAAAAAATAATAAATCTTGAATGACTCTATATTGAAGGAATAGGTGACCATTTAGTTTAAAAAGCAATTCCAAACTACCTGGTAGGATCTCATTTTTCTTACCATGGTTTCTGAAAGAGTATTTATTGTTGCCTCCCTTAATTTTAATGAAAATAATTACCAAATCTCTGTTATCTGGTGACTGAGTGAATAAACTACATCATTAACTTGAAAGCATTATCAGGGGTTTCCAACTTTTACTAATGGAATCTTTCATATTGAAAGGAAGGAAGCAAATTCTGCAAAGATGACATATCGCTTACCAAAATATTGGATAATACTAATATTTAGGAATTAAGATATAATCATGGATGCTGTACTTTTGGGTTATCAACAATGATCTTTTTCCCTTTTATAGACAACATAGTGCAAAAATCTCTTTTTAAAATATTTCCAAAGTTAAAGTCATACAACTATCACTTCTCCTAGAAATCTATGCATGTCTGGTGAAAAATCTCTTACGGAGTTTTCACATGCCAGGTCCCACAGGACCTTTCTTATCTGACAAGGAAAACTAGACATCACTTATGCTTCTTATTATTCATCACAAAGGCAGGAAATAGATATGTTTTAGAGCATTGCTGTGGGAATTTGACACAGACTAGATATGAAGATGAAGGCTGGTATTTGAGCTGACTTGCAATTCTATTTTTCTGTTTTTAGGTGTAGAGGTACACTACAACCAAGTGGTTGGGGATTACACAGATATATTTTGTTTCATGAATAGGTTAGAATGTCCTTTATGAGAAAAATGGGGAATATAACTAACAAATATTCAACATATATGTATAGGTGATTGGTATACAATGGTTACCAATTTAAGAAATCATGCTGAAAAGCTATGAAAAAGAAATTCACAGCATTTGAACCTCTTAGTAAAATGTCTTTCAAGTTAATATGACCCCATAATTACTCATATTTTTACTTGTACTCAGATAAATTCAGGGGAATGCTGTTACTGGAAAGTATTTTTTTATCTTGCTCTTGTAGTAGTTAATTTAAAGCATGGATGATTATTAGGTCAGTGGTGAGAAATCATATTTAATAAAGTTTGAATATAATTTGAATTTTGTGAAGAGGTTGACTTTCTTACTACAACTGAATATTGTACCCATTCATTATCTAGACAATTCCAAAATTTTAGTTCAAATTTTCTCACAGCTTTTCTGTGAGTGCTGTTATAAGTTAAAAAGGGTATTTCATAAATGAAATTTATCAAAATAGGATAGAGATAAAGCCTCTAGCAATAAGTCAGCACTGTGCTTTTATAAAAAAATAAATAAAATAAAATGTTGAAAATTTAAAAAAAGGGTCATGTAATAAAAAAGAGGTAAAATTTATTAAAATTCAGGAATTACAGTGGTGTTTTATTTTAGGCAAGCAAAAACTAAGAGTTGAGATAGAAAAATGAAGATCTGCAAGCAAACTACTTATCACATCTGGCTTTATAAATATCTGTACAAACGTAGCAAATAGAGGGAGAGAAAATGAGCCTGTATTTTGCATTCAGCACAGTAGTACATGTTTTTGAATGTTTGTTATGAGTAAGGTAAGGTCTTAATGAAGAGAATGTGAATTTGTGTTCAGATGGTGCTTTTCAAGTTGTTTTAACTTTCTTATTAAATTGAAAATAATGACTCATTTTGCCAATAATGACCTCAGGATACGTTTTGTAACTCAAGGCTGTTTGAACCATTCAACTAGTGTGACTAAATTCAGCTTAATAGCACACATGTGGTTTCCTTTTAGCATCAACAAAATTACTACATTTTGCTTTTCAAAAGATTAAGTTAATTGTATGACTGAAGGTTTTCACATTTAAAGTTCCTTTACTATTATGTAGGCATAACTAAAGCCCAGTTACAGAATTTGTTTGTTAAGAGAAAATTATGATTATGATCCCAGATTATAGCCATGATTTTCAATTCATTGCTTAGAGCAGTGATTGTCAAACTATAGTTTCTGGAACAGCAGTAAGAGAATCATTGGGGAACTTGATGCACATTTTTGGTCTCTCCGGATGATTCTGATGCATGCTGAAAATATATCCAGTTCATATCTGCAATTTAATGCCTTACGATAATGTTATCAACAGTGAATCTAAACTTTTGAGGTGAGATCCTCCAATCAGAGAAGTCCAGTGAAGCTTTGGCAATATTCCAAAATCGTTGATATCACTGGAAAGCTATGGATAACTTTCTTGGGGAACTCATTAAGTCATGGAGAAACAGGACCAAGTAGGGAAATACTGAAAGAGGAACTGGTGAACCTGACATAATGGCATGTATTTATTTTTATTTTTTTCTAAATTTTTAAAAATTCTTACATAAGTAAATAAGGTAAATGGTTACTGGCATGCCTTTTCTCCTCCACCCTCCCACCCCCTTGGGTTCACTCCGTCTCCACTCACCACAATGACAGTGGGACAGGTATTTAGCTGTGAAGGGAAATTACCTTTTCATCAATTTCATAGTCCTTGCAGAAGCAAACCTAATCAAGACAACTGAATTGAGATTGGCTTTATCTCAATTAGAGTGGTAGTTCTCAAACCATCCTACCTAATAATCCCTTAAGTAATTATTTCGAATGCCTATTCCTGAGCCAGTTCATCAGAGATTGTGATTTAGGAAGTCCAGGGATCATACTTAATAAAGAACCATATAAAAGGATTGTAGGGGTTTATTCAGATATCCTGCACAAATCAGTTTTAACTCATTTTGTTGAAAAACAGTTCATTAAGCAGTAAGAAAGGTAAATATTGAACTAAAATAGTCTCCAAAAATTTCTTAATTTTAGGAACCCACATATATGATAATTCTTTTTTGCTAATTTCTAATATTACACACTTAATGAACTAAACAGAATCAGTACCTAAGGATTTTTATGTTGTTAAAAGAGTCAATAAAAAGTTACTCCCTGTATGTTTTCTAGTACTCTGCTTTATAGAAGAAAGAAAAGATTGCATTTATAGTCTAGTAGCTACCCTTAGTGAAGTTTTTACTTAATTGATCAAGTTGATTTTTGATTTATCCAAATACACTTACACATTCCTTATTATTGCTGATAGTAACTATACCCACTCTGTTCTTGTATATATGCTCAAGCAGTCTAGAAGGCAAGGGAACTTCAATGACCATTTTTAAGCTATGAGTGTAACTTCATGGAATAGAGATACATTGCAAATTTGGAACTATAATGACAATATTGTGTGTACTTGATGGTTTTGGCAGAACTGACAGTAACTAGTAACTCGTGATTCTAAACTATGGGGAAACATATCCGAAAGAAAAATGAAATGTTAGAGTTTTATTCTAAAATGCATGTGATATTTACATTAAATTGTCTCATTTATGGAGACATGACTGTAATAGTGCATATCAAATGAAAGCTTCTGAGCTAGAATAAGAAATTATAACTGTGTACATGAGGAAGTTACAAACAACTGATGATGGTTTTGTTTAATATTTTATTATCATTTAACACTCACAAAACTTCAGTAATAGATTTATAGTCAATGTTGTTTAATGATATAGAATGTTGAGTATTTTATTCTGGTAAAGTACAGAAAAAAGCTTCATTCTTGGAAATGCATAAGCATTGATCTATTTAAATTGTGGTGGATTTATTTACTAAATTCAGTAGATGAAGTTCTTGTAAGGAGGCATAAAAGAGATCCAGGAATCCCAGCTTATGTATCAAGTAAAGATCTCATATTCAAAATTAATGTGGGTTGTCATATTGTACTTAAAATACTCTAGGATAATTAATTTGTTAAGAAAAATGATGGTAATCTTTTTGTTATAGTGATAAGTTGCTACTTATGTTTTGCATTCAAGTTTATTTGCTTTGTTGTCTCCACTGCCTGATTGCAAAGCACACTATGTCCATATATATGAACTCCAAGTGCTTGGGAAGCAAATCAAATGACTTATGAATAGGCTGAGCTTAGCTTTTCTTGAACTTCATAGCCACAAGTAAAAGTAAAGTGCATTTCAATAATTGAAAATGCCACATATTACTCCCTGGAGTTTCCCATGCAGAGGGAGAAATAGAAAAATGATAAATTCTAGAATTTGGAAGCTATATGTGAGAAGCTTCTTCTAATTAGATTCCAGTATATTATTATATATATTATATAGAAATAGAAACATTTAAAACCTTTTCTTGGTATAGTATATCATCTCATACAGTGACTTTTGGAATCTTTGTAATTCTAAAACTTTAACCTGCATCAAAATTACCTGAAGTACTAGAGATACACAACTTACTGAACTCCAGACTTAGGATTTCTAATTCAGTTGATCTTGGGCCAAGCTTGGTATTTTTCTTTTTAACCGATGGAGGTGATGCCCCGATCCAGGGACCTTGCTGGGGGGACTACTGTCCTAGTTTATTATAAGAAATGGGAAACAATGACAAGAGGACATCTTTAAAGTGATTCCGCCACTGTGTTAATAATGTATTTATTATGACTTCTTCCCTTTCAAATCGTTCCCATGAAAAATCTTGAACTTCTATGGGAATTGATGAAAGAGGAACCTTTTTGTCATTTGAAGTTTTTTTTTTCTTCTCTGGCAATTTAGCTAGGTAAAGAATACCGCCTTCAATCTAGTGATCTTACTGGATTTGCAAACTAGAACACTACAGTTCTGCTTGGGATGGATAGCCTTTCTGTAAGGTGCATTATATGCATTTGGGGCATGCACATGCTTTCTGCAAAGTCCTCAATGCTTTCAGGCGAAGCACATCTTTAGCCTTCTGTCATTGACAAGCAGAAGGGGGCTGGAATGTAATTCAAATAATGGCGATGAAGACCAGAAAGCATTCCATGTCCTAACCCCAAGTAACTCATCATTTGCTCTTGGGGTTTGGCTATAATTGTCCTGGTAGTTCCTAATGTGTCGGTCTTTTCAGCATCTCCCCTCTCTTCACAATTAAATTGAACTCTGACCTGAGTGCAACTGAGCTTCTGCCCAGTGGTATACATCTACCCTCTCCTTAAAGAAAGATGACTGTGCAGTTAACTGAGCTAAATTCTGCCTCAGTGGAGAAAAGAAAGATGGAGAAACAGTTCTGCAATTTGGAGAACACTCTGGGATGCTCGATGTGTTGTTCACTATGAGCTAAGGATACCTTTCTCTTTTTCAGAAAGAATAAATCCCCTTTGCTTTCAAACACTTGTTTTACCAACTCATTTTCCAGATCTATTGAATAATCTAATCATTTCAGTATATTTAGAATTAAACACTCTTAAATTTTTCCTTACTAGTTATGCTGTCTTCCCCAAATACTGTGGTACTTTTTCCAGTTGCCCAGACCCATTTTGTTTACTGCAGAATTTTTCCAAAACATTTCTGTTCTTTGTCCAGAGCAGAAGTGATCCCCTTTTTGGTTCAAATATGTTTCATCTGTGGTCTATTTGCTTTTCTTATACTATAGCAGCCACTGCATGTACGTACAAACAAATTTGTGTGAAATATGACATTACAAATAAAAGTATTGTTTAATAAAAGTATTGCATTGCTTTACTCAATTAATAGTGTTAAACATTCTCTACCTCAACAGTCTAAGGTTTTATAGTTTTTGGGTTGTAGCACAGTGAATTGGCATAGTCAGAATAGTGACCCTTCCAAGATGTCCAGGTTCCCAGATTCTGAACTGCGTTACCTTCCAAGCCAAAGAACTTTCACAGATGTGATTAAATCAAGGATTTCTGATGGAGAGATTATCCTAGATTATTGGGGGCTGGTGAACCCACTGTAAGAACAATGGTCCTATAAGTGTGTTGTTGGAGTGTCCAAGTCAATGAGAGGAAAAAATCTCCAAGTGAGGCTTTCTTAATCCATGATTTGATGGAATGATTGTGAATTGGGATTGGAGCTGTTGTGACCATGGGCGTTTTCTTTTTTGAACAACCTCAAGACATGAATGGCCTCTATAAAGGGAAACAAATAAATGTAAAGAATATTAAAAGGAAAGGTTATTGTTCATGAGTTACTCCATAAGTTCACATACTTATTAATAATAAGCCATGATGGGGGGAAGACATGAATGGAATAATCTTATTAGCACTCAGTAATGAATCCTGCTTAGACTGCATAAAAGGAAAATAATATTTCTGCCTCCAAGCTGAAAAGATCACCTCTAGACATTAGCTTCCTGGGAATCACCTGGTGGGCTGGTTCAGAGCCGAGTCTTTGATTTCAAAAGTATAGGAATGGTCCATAATTTACATTTTGAGTGGGTTCTCAGATGAGACTGTTGCTACTGACCTAGGGACTATAGTTTGAGAACCAGTAAACTGAGTGATCCACTCATAAGCGTTAGTGGCAACACAGTCTCCTGAAGGCATTTCAGCCAAGTAAACAAGTTAGCAATATTGAACCATTTCTCTGTTGCTTTCTTCCTCTCTCCCTTCTCCTCTTTCCTGTCCCCATTTTCCTCCCACTCCCTCTTCTCTCTCTCAATTCTCTCTCCTAGATACTACTAATCTTAGTTCATATTTGAAGCCCTTTGTGTAAATTACTTTGCTATGTGACAATGACAACTTCAAATATAAAGGTGATTGCTGTGCAATAAGAGCTATTGCCTTTAAATAAGGGAAAGAAAGCTAACAAGGAAAGGCGTTGCTTTCTATGAAGTACCTCTGAGATATACAGCTATAGCTAGGTTTATTCTAAAATATTTTTTATCTTCCTGCTTATCATTGAGATACCTGTTTTAAATATTATTTATTCCCTTTTTTGAGGAGAGGAGACTGTTATTTTTGTTTTTTAAGGGAGCATTGAGACTTCAATTGGATTCTTTTTCTTTATTTCTAAATCTTGTGTTCTATAAATCAATGCACAATGCACAGTACAAACATGCTTCCTTTCTTGTACTTTGCTATGTTGCCTAAGATTTAAATGGTTTAGTGGAGTTTTGGATTTCTGTGTCATTAGGTGGATATAAATTTATGCATGGGGCCACACTCGCTCAAGTGTGTCCATATATATATATATTTATATATATATATATATTTCTGTGCAGTAAAAATAGAGGTTTAATTCAAAGAAAACGCACCCCTGATTTCATTGATTTTTCCTTCTTTGCATATATATATATTGTTGCTTGATAACCCTCTGAGTTATAGTTTCACCATGTGGACTATTTAAGAATTTTTATAAAGGGCACATGCTGATTAAATACATAGACTCTGAAAACATAGGAATTACGTGCCTCCAGTTAATGGGTCAAGAAGGTATGTTCTACATACACAATGGAGTGCTACGTAGTGACCAAAAAGGATAACACGGATGGAGTTGGAGGGATGATGCTAACTGAAATAAGTCAGGAGGAAAATGAAGTATCAGAAGGTTTCACTTGTAGGTGGAATATAAGGAAACCAGGCAAAGGGTCAGGAAAAAGACAAACTTGCAAACTGACCATAGATCTGAGGCACATAGCAAGGGAGAATGAAGGGTCAAAACAGGGGAGGGGAGGGGAGAGCACAAGGGGCTGTAGTGAAGAGTCAATGGAGCTGCGATGGTGGGAGAATTATGGGGACTATGCCTGAGGGGAGAAATCACATATTGCACAAAATGAATTATATTATATAATGAATACATACATTTAAATAAAATAAAATAAAAATAATGTGATTGTGATAAAAGAAGAAATCCACCAGACCTGATTTCAAATCCTGGCTTTGTTACTTGCTAATATGTGAAGTGAAGGAGGTTAAAAAACATATTTTCATCTTAATTGCCTTGTTTGTAGTGTAAGTAATTGCCCCATCTAGGGTTCTGATGAATGTTAAATGATATTATACTTATAAGCCTTTTTAGCAAACAGTGTCTTTATCACAATGACTAATTAGCATGTCAGCTATTTATTACTCTGTTCTTTGTACTTATATTTGTATAATATCACTGGATGGCCTGTCTTCATAAAGCTCTAATGAATCTTTGACTCTAAGAGCATATAAAACTTAGAAGAACATTTAAATCTTAGACTAATAATGTTTGAATTTTAAGGGTCTGGGTAACGCTTTGACCACTGAAAATTCATGTAGATGTTAAGCCCTAACTCTGTTTTGAAAGGTACCCACCTTACTTGGACTTGGAACACCTTGGTAATTTCAGCTAAGGTTCCCTGATGGGACAACCTTTAAAGAGATTAGGTAGAAGCGTTTACTGACTTATTCAATCAAGGAATAATTGTGGATTGCCTACTATGTTCCACCCACTCTTTTAAGGAAATTCAGTGGTGAACTAAACCAAAAAATGCTGCCCATGTGACTTTTATAATTTAGTGAATTGATTGCTCTCTAAAGAACATGAAATAAAGAGTGGAAATTCTATTAATATAAGCTATAAATCAACTTTATCTCACTTTCAATTTTTTTTGCAGTCTTCCTTTTAAGTTCACACAGTGCGGAACAGGTGTGACTGAAGACGATTTACACTCCTCTTTACAATTTAAGCTGTTCATAATTTACAGTAAATTGGTTAAAAATCATTTTTATGAAATGAAAATCCCAAACATATTAAGTGATAGATTCTGAGTTTCAATTGGTGTAATGGACATCAGCCATTTTTTTTCCAGCATCCATCACTTTCCTGACATAGTACCCAGATTTCCTCCTGAATGCACCACACCCCACAGCATATTTATTTGTACCTGGGCTTGGGAACTGGACTTCTTGGTCTTGGCCAAGCTACTTGACACAGTCATTCCCTAGGTTTTACCAATTGGTTTGGAGTTGAACCAGTGACTCCATCCTGCCAATGAAGATGAGTGGGGTTTATCACCTTGTTTTTGTTTGAGTGATAGGAAATCCAATTGGGTTTACAACCACGGAGCTCGAGGAAGCTCAAGGTTGAATGCAAATATGAAGGCACTAATAAAGAACAAGTTCAGCCAGACCCAGAGGCAGAGAAACTGTGTCTGGTACCCAGCTTTAGGCCTCTTCTTCAAGAAAGATCGACTGTGGGGTTTTTCCATGATGTAACATCCAAAGCGGAAGCTTTTATGTTAATTGATGTGCAAACAGAAGTGTAGTGCTAACAACTCCAGTCCAGAAGTGGCTGAGCCAAAGTGATAGGATTTTCTAAAATGGTGAAAAAGCTGTTGTATAATTGTAAAGAAAACAAAGGAAAATATCATTTCAATTGCTCATAGTAGAATTGCAAGAAAAATCAATTTATGTGAAACTTTCAAAAAGTGTTTTTACCTGTTCATGATAAGTGGGGTTAGATTCTAGCTTCATATCGTTAGAAAAATTATTTTACACCTTTGCAAAATGCCAAGGCTGCATGCTAAAATCATGCAGGTGGTCAGCTATTCCTTTGTCATTTGTGAACAACCTGCACATTATCACACTTGAACATATGTGCACTGTGTTAGGCACACTAATGAGCTCTCCAAGATTACACATCCTAATTCCCAGACCCCATGAACATGATAAAAATATAGTAAGAGAGACTTTGCGGATATGATTAAATTAAGGCTCTTGCCATGGGGAAGTTACCTGGGATTTTCTGAGTGGGAAGAGTGTAATTACAAGCGTCCTGCAGGGAAGCAGGAGCGTGAGAGTCAGCAGAGATGTCGTGGAAAGAGAGGTCGGAGGGATGTAGCCAAGAGGCCAGGAATGCAGAAAGCCTCTAGAGGCCAGAAAAGGCAAGAAACGAATTCTTCCCTGAAGCCTTCAGAATAATGTGACCCTGCTGACCTATTTAAGACTATCAGCCTCCAGAATCATTACAAATTTGTGCTGTTTTAAGTCATTAAGTTTATTTACTATAAGAGCAACAAGGGACCATGTTCTGGCCACTAAATGTCACTATTGACTGCTAGTGAAGATGACAAAAAAGCATATGATACTTACATGGAAAGATGTACTATTCTGGTGCAGCCCCCTTTCCTAATCCCTGCTGCCGCCGCTGCCTCTGTTCACCCTCATCATCTCCCAGGAACCACTTTCTCTGTGTACACCTCTAACCCAGCCTCCCAGTGAGGATTACCATCTAACTTGGATTCTTATTCCATTACCCAGGTCTCTTCATGCCTCAGTAATTTCAAAAGAGTAAAGTGTAAACACGATTATCTTTGTTGATAAAGTCCACCAGGATCAAGTTCTTGGTTATTTTTCTAGTCATCTGCCTCACCGCCCCTTTCTCCCTCCCCACACCCTGTGGTCTGAGCTGTAATCCCCAGAACATGCTAGGCTATTTCATCACCTCTGTCTCTTTGCTTAAGTTTTTCCTACTGATGGATGTACCTTCTGCCTTCTTTCCCTCCATTCACCCTATTCCCTTAAAAAATATTTTTTTCTTGATTCCAGGACTCAACATGTTTTGAAGAATTGAACTAATTGAAACTTTGTGTTTTGTGTGGGGTGTGTGTGTGTGTGTGTGTGTAAAATAAAGTATACACTGGCTTCCTGACTTACTTGCACTTCTAGTTCCATAGACCAAGGGACATAAATGGTGCTCCACTAGTCCTTGTGTTCCAAGCAACCAATACAGTAACAAAGAGAATAGTAGGCATCTAGTAAATGTATTTTGAATGAATAAGCCAAAGAGAATTTAAATCCACATGATCACATTTGATGCTGATCATTCCTTGATTTAAGTTGTAAAAACTGTGATATTTATAATATTAGTAGAGCAAAGTTTGTTTTCTGCAAGGCATCACTCAGCCTATCCCTGTAGAGTGACATGTGGCCATTTAAGGTATGTGATCTTCTCAGGAACTGTCATCCTTGCCTCTTTTCTACTAAGTTTCTTCGTGAACACTTTGTGAGAATGCAAATAAAATAATGTACTTCTGTCGCAATAAATTACTTAGATCACTTCCTCTCCCAGCACTGAAGTAGTCATGGACATACACTTTGCTAGTCTGTATAAGATATATTATGTTGTTCTCAAAGTCATGATGATTTTTATTATTCTACTAATAAATTGTTCATGAGATTAATAATACACTATTTTTTTTTAAAAAAAGCCTGCCATCTTTGCCACTTTTAATGATACTTTTTTTTAATGATCATGGGTAATTTGTAATTTTAAAAGTTATATTTTTAGGTATCAAGGCAATAAGAAAAGCTTTTGTCAAGTGAGTCACCAAGTAAAAGTTTGCATTTATCATTCATACAATTGCAGAATAGTTAAGGAACTGGAAATATTCCTTACAGCTTTCTTCTTAAATGAGCATAGTCATAAATTTCTAGTAATGTCTATATCCTTATATTTTGGTTTTTCACAGAGGAACAGGAGCTTAATGGCATGGGCTCTTAACCTGACTTTAATCCCAAACTGACTATATTACCATGGGGAGAATTAATTCATTCTGACAAACCTCTCTTTCTTTGGCTCTAAAATGGGAGTAATAATAATGGCAATTTCAACGGGTTGTAGTGTATACCAAATGAACATGCAGGTAAAACCTTTAGCACATGCCAGCCTCAAGGTCCATTTCAATAAAGATTAGTTGCAAGTATCATTATTAGTTCTGGTTCCCTATTGCTTTATTGTTTATAACATAATGCTCTTCCCTTAGGAGACGCTCTGAGCACTGCTGACTCTATGCTACTGTAGGTCAGAAAGCATAATGAAATGGCAAACCTTCTCTCAATGTGACTTCCAATGTAACAGAGGGAGATATGGCATATCTACACTAATTATAAGGGTGAATATGATTAATTACCTAAGAAAGTAAAACTTGTGACAAGCATATGGGGAAGGGGGAAGTGACATTCACCAACTGAGCTCAGATATCAAAGTGATGGTAGCATTAAAGGATTCTATTTAAGTGTTTAAAGATGGGCTTAATTTTGACAAAGGAGATAAAAAGGTATTCCAGGCAAGGAACAGAAAATGACTAAGAGTAGGGAGAGTGGGAGTCCTTAAATAAAATAAATAGTTTTAGTTTTAGTCCAAATGTCACCCTACTGTTACTTTTAGCATTTCTGCCACCCACATCGCTTACAAAACTCACTGTTAGTAGACTTTTTTGTAACAGTCTGCAATAAACTTTTAAAATTTATTTTCAACTTGACTTGTGGAAATTTTTTATTTTCATTCACAAAAATTTATGGTATATACAAAATATAATGATGGTATAAAAATGAATGATTATCCTATCTCCTGTTTAAGCAGTTAAGTACATGGAGTAGACTGAAAAATTATGATAAAAATACTGGGATTAAAAAAATGATGTAATTGGCCTCATAAGCGTTCTTGGTGACCAGCTTGGACAGACTGCCTGGACAGGATGATTGGTTTTGCAGGATTCAAATATTCAGATGCCAAAAACCAGTTTGACACCATGAGTACAATTATTTAGTCCAGTCCAAAGGCTAGAATCTCAATGATTGTAAAAATATGAAGGAGCCATCTTAAGTTGCAAATGCTCGACAGAAAAAAAAAATACCATTTTGGAGAAATTGCCTAACAGAAAGGAAAGAGAATATAAGCAAGAAGGAATGGGAAAGACACTTGTGTTTGTAATCCAGTTCCGATCGTTGCGGCAATTATCACCATGGTTACCTGAAAAAAAAAGTCTAAACTGTCATAGACTAACAAGAGCTAGTATAACCTCATGAATATTTCTATGATTTCTAATAGTTGTAATGAAATGAATAGCTATTTACTGATTGATGAGCCTACAGCAAGTATGGTATTAGATATATATACATGATCTATATCACCAGATAGTGTTTTCTAAATATCTATATCAGAGGTAAAAATGTTGGAACAATAAATATATGACAAATGCAGAATTGGAAGCTTGTCCTGTATGGCAGAAAAACAGAACCATTCACTGTTCTCCACTTTAGGGTCTAGTGCAGCGCTTGTAAATTGAGGAGTGCATAGATATTCTATGAAAACATTTACTAAGCTTCAAAACTGTGTTATGAGCTATGACATACTGTGACCAGGCTGAGATTTGACCTTATTTGCAAGCTAACAAGATAGGCTACCACAGGTTCCTGTGAAAGACACAGGCTCCTGAGCCAGAGAGAAAAGCCCTAATTTCTCCTGGTAGTAACAGTTCTCCAAACTCTAGTGCCCTTGGAGTGCATGACGAAGGCCTGATGGCATCTGTTTGCACGGTGAGTTGCATTCCACAGGAGGGACCCTGTGTTTAGCAAAACCAACTTTTTTACACTGGATGCTGAACGCGCCTCGCCTCTGCTCTGATGGAGACTGTCTTTATTTTCCAAGGTTGTTTACTATACAGACCTCTTGAACAAATCAGCTTGAGACAAAGTGTTTCTGTTCCCAATATCAAACGAAATGCGGGTGACCCCATGGAAAATCTCCCAATATCATTCATTTGATTAAGTGCATTTTTTTAGGGACATGGCACAACTCATCACATCTTCCCCCTAACTCTTCTTTCCTCATGCTGGCTTAGATGCCAGTTTGCTTCCTTAGGGGAAACTCAGGCTTCCTAGAGGCCTGCTGGCATTGACCAGCATGAAGTTGGAAGGAAACCATCTAAGTGCTGGGCACCTGGGAACATGGCCATTTTCTAAAGATGGTCCAAACAGTCCTTTAGAGCTATGCTGTACTGTGTACTAAGTTCAACCAGTTAGATGTCGCTCCCATTCACATGCCTCACTTTGTAAATGCAGAGTAAGTACTAAATAAGAGGTGGGTCTTTCAATCCTGTTAGAACTAGAACAGCTTTCAATACTCAACCTAAACTCTAAATGTGGAGAACTTCAACCCAGTTGTCTGGAATCATCCCCCTTGTTCCATGCATCCTTCAGTGTCTTTACAATAAATTTCCATTCCTTTAAGCAATCTCCACATGTGTCTTCCTTTGTGACTCTCAGGGATTTGACTGGCAGGATAGCACTATATTTATCTTCCTAATTTTAAAAGTATTTAATTACCAATAATTACTGCCAATGTGATTTTTTTCCCCTAGTGCACATTAAAAACTTTGAATTGCATTTTCTGTAATAATTTAAGTCAATCTGGAGGGACAGAGTAATTAATTATCTATAGTTTCTCAAAGTAGAAATGCTGGAATTACTGAAGTGAATCAGAAATCTAGTGTAGAGCAAGACTGAACTATTAAACCGGACCAACTGAAGGAGGATGCTGCAAAATAAATATTTTCTTAAAAAATGGAAAGATCTCTTTTGATACTATAGCTGAAATAAAATATATCATTTGATTCAAGAGCTCAGGTCATGTTTCCTAAAACACCTTTTCCTCCTGAAAACCTATCAGTCTATATGTCTTGTGAATATATAACTGACCCACAAGAAGGGAGCAGTTAAGAAATTGTGTTTCTTTCGTTCTACTTTGGTCCTTTCCAGGATTAGTTGATATTGACTGGTTTTTGTCTTTTATTTGTCAAATCAGTTCATCTTCATGTGAATTTCTTTTCAAAGCTTCTGAGCAGATGGGGCAAAGCAAAATATAAGATGGGAATGCATTTTTCAATGTGCTGTCACATAGAGGGTACAGATTTTGAACTGAACCACACTTGAATTTGATCTTCTTGGCCTGCATTAGCTATATATGATCTTGGGTAGGACATTTAAACTCGTTGAGATTCATTCAATTGTCTTGAAGATACTCATAGTAACACTTTACATTTCTCTTGTGAGGGTAGTATAAAATAATTTGTAGAAAGACATGCAACTTATAAAATCTATAAATATTATCTTTCTTATCTTCTTCTTATCTTCTTATCTTTCTTTCCTCATTAGTTTTTTTTTTCCCATCAGTTATTCATGTTCCTTTATAACCTTAGTAAAAAGCTAAGTCTTCCCATGATGTAAATATTCATAATAATTGCATAGGTATGCAAGTTCTTAAAAATAAATTTACCAAAATAAATTCCTGCTTTTGTCAATAATTTTAACCATCACCATTTGAGAAATTAGAACAATTTAATTTCTGTCTGTAAATAGAGAAATAGTACTGCCTGTTTTTCTACTCAATATTTTCTCACAACTTCATACCAGTCTCTTTATATATGTGTATATATGTGTGTGTGTTTATATACATATATGTGTATATATATATATATAATTTTTTTGAATCATCCAAAGTTGCCTAGGAAAATGTGTGATTTATATTTTATAATCTCTATTCTACCATTGCTGTCTTGGTATATAGGGAAATGTACTTTCAACACTAGATTTTTATGCAACTAATACAGTACTTCTGTTAATAATATAATCCTGACATGGGCCACAGGTTGTATAAGGCATTAGGAAGGTGAGAAGAAAAAAGCCATAATTGTCTATAGTTTAAGAGGTTAGTGTTGAAAGTCAGTAGATCTTATCAGAGTACGACTGTTACTGTCTAAACTTAAAAATAATCACCTAAACTCTTCAAATCTCTGTTTCCTCATCTCTCAGTTATGACTAATACTCATGATTTGCAGATAATGTGTGCACACATAGTGACTGGTACTTCAAGCAAGCCTAATAAGTAATAGCTATTATTACTATTACTAATAAGAAATAATATATGCTTAGAGTGCAATGGGGAGTATAGGAACACATACAGTTAGGTTAGATATGAAGCCAAATGTAGTGTTTATTGTAATGTAGGTTTTAGGAAGTGCTGTGCAAACATAAGAAGGTTGAAATTCTATGGACTGACTCTAAATCTAGTTCACTAGTAGTGATTTTGCTCGCACTGAAAATCAGTCTGTAAATCCTGTCAGAAAGATTCTACATATTTTAATGCAGGTAGGTATTGAGAATGAGTTGCAATTTTTCTGAGGTTGAATTCACAAAATGCTAGTAGAGTTGATAGGATACACTGATCACTTAGTAGATGTTGCTTATGTTGTATATTCTCTCCAGGAACTATATTTTTAAAACATAACTTAGAAAAAAAATGTTCCTTGCCACAGTGAGTGGCAGACACTTAGTAATTGAACCATAATTATAAGCTATAATTACTATTAGCTCTACGGATTTGAATGGTCTTCATGAACATCCTTTTATGAGTTAAATGTCATTAATGGCTAAGTCAGTATATTAAGTTAGAACTCCTCCCCTATTGAAAGCATGATGAATCTTGTAATCACTTCACAAACCTAATAAAAATAATTATTAATAGAGAACTAATATCCAACAAAGTTATATCAGCATATTTTAAGGTCCTGCTATTACTAACTCTAACCATGGTAGATGATAGCACATCAAATGATGTGAATCACTTGATATGAAAAAAAGCTTTTTTTTTTTTTTTGCCACTGGCTGTATGTATTGATACTATATTTTCTGAAATGCAACTATGTTTCAACAAATCATTAATAATATAAATTATGCATAATTAGGAGACATTTATCATTCAAGAAAAAGTACACTTTTGTGTGCATATATAGATGTGTGTGTTTGCATATATTTCTGTTTCCACTGGTTATATGGTAAAATGCATTTGACTGCTTTGCTTATTTATAGCAGTCATTATAGTATTTGTTAACTATTAAAGTAGTAATTTAATAACTGCAAGGCAAGGATTAAATAAATGAGCACTATTTATATAATGTAAGCATAAATCGACCTACCTCCTACTTTTAAGAGTACTTTGGTATTGTTCCTCAGATGGCCCATGAAATTTAGCTCACATCTCATTACCCTTTGGTTCACCTTCAGAGGATGAAAGGTCCTTCTCTCAGTGATTGATGTTTATATTAATAAAAATAACTTCGTTCCTTCCTAGGCAACATCCTTTAATATCATTTTTAGGAAAGACTGATTCCTCCATTTTTAATTGACTTCACATTTTTTAAATTAATGTAACAATTTCTACAATTTATTACTATATCATTACTATATTTAATGTCTTGCTAAAGCAAATATTACAATGAATTTGAAATTTATTCCTTTACAAATATCTAATGTGTACCTACCATAGAGGCCTTTTTATAGATGCTGATAATGTAGTACTTAAAAGGAAAAGGAAAGACACTATCCCAGTGAACTTCCTTTCTATCCAGGGGAGATAAAAGAGAGGGGAGGGGGTTTAGATTGAATATCCTTATTGAAAATATTTTTTTATTCTATCTATAAAATTTTGCTTGAAAGGCATTTGTGTTTAATAAAGAAGGGGAAGGAATTACTTGGATGTGAAATTATGGTACTAATACTTAGTGGTAGAGTCCAAAAATGAAGAATTAGCATTATATTCGGTATTTTGAGGGATTCAAATGAAAATGTATATCTTCCAGTCACACATACATGTCCTAAACTTGCCAGAGAAAATTCTCTCCCTATGTAGCATTTGAATACATTTTCATTGATTTTTTATTTTTTGTCACTGCTCCTATAGAAATTGTCCCACAAGTATTGGACATTACATCTCACAGTCAACTAACTTTATAAGCAAGAAAACAGCTTTGTAGGCCATTTGCACAACCCCATGCATTCAAAGGTTTTGGTGTTTTCAATCCAAATCCAAGCACTTTCTGGGTGCAAGAATTAACTCAGAATACCTGTTGAAATGGTTGGAGCACATCATTTTCAGCTTCGTTACCAGGGTCCTACCCATATATACTTTCTACAAATATTTATTGAGCACACACTGCAAGCAAGTCATAGTTCCTAGATGCTGAAGGTAAGGGCAGAAATGTAGTGAATCTACAGGCCTAGGCTCTGAACTTACACCTAGACTATTGAAGTAGAGGTAAGGTAAGTAGTTATAGCATTATATAGAAAGAGGCTACAGCCTTGAGGAAGGTAAATATAAAGCGCAATGGAAGACCCCAGTAAGATAACTGACATCCATTTCCAGAGACCCTGGAAGGTTTCCAGGAAAAAAAAGAAAAGATTTGTGTTAGACATAGAGGCATTGGGAGAATTATGGCTAGTATTAAGGTTGAACTTGGTTTACAGACTTTTGACTCCCCAATATCATAAATACACTAATGTTATCAGTACTTACCTCATTTATATAACTTATTTGTCAACATGAATCCTTCTTTCTCCAAATTCTTCTATAAACTTATACTCTGGGACATTTTGGTCAAATATAGCATTTTATACATAATAATATGGCTAAACGAGTTTTCTTTAGTAATACTTGTCAGTACACATTCAAAATATCCACATTTATCCCATGCTATCACCATTATGATTGCAGAAATGTCAAGATTTATAGATATTAATCATCTTTAAAAGTACTTGAATTCTTATTCTGTATGACACATGTGCATATATATTTGCAGATATATATTTGAGGACATAGAATCATTTTGTACTTTGAAGAATATTAAGAGATAAGTAAAGTAAAAAAACTTATAACTAATATGCCTGCTCATCTTGAGTATGGTACCCAGAGAAATACCCTTATCAATAAAGAACTATACTTTAAAACTGATTTATGCTAGCTCAGAACTACAGTGATATTATAGTACATCCTTTGGAGAACTGGCTGAAATATAAAATCAGATAAATCCACATCCTTCTAAAGTAATGACATTTTTCTTTGTGGCCTTCCTACTTAAAGTTGGTTTGAACAATAGACATGAATGCTAGTAGTACTATCTAGACTCACTGCAAAAAAAAAAAAAAAGAACTCCTAGGTTATAGTCCATTGTATCCATGCAGATGCAATTGCTTTATACACCTGACAGTGAAGGATTTTGGAAGACAGAGAAAAACTTCTCATTAACCCACAACGATTGCTTTGTCCTTATGACTTGATATCAGGCTTATCCTTCTAATTAGCAGTGCTGTCTTTAACCACCACCCCTTCTCCCACCAGTGTCATGTTCACGTGGCTGACTTATGACCATTGATCAAATCTGGCCAGTTTCTTCTCCTGGGGACACTAAAGTCATAAACCTTAGAACACCAGCTAATGGTTTGTGAACAAGTTCTCTTTTCAAAGGAGCAATAATACCGCATCCTGCTTGATTATTTTTATTGTATTTTTCTTTTTTAAATTGACGGCACACACACAAATTTCACATCATTGTCTACCCCAGGATTATCCCACCCTGGGGTTATCCCCCCTGGGGTTATCCTACCACCTTACCACCTGTGAACTATCTTAGTCTCTTGTGCCCATTCCTCCCCTGATTTTACCCTCCTCCCCTTCTCTTGCTCTATGCCTCAGTTCTGTTGACAATTTTAAATTTTTCTTCTCCTTTTGTTTGCTTGTTTTCCCTATAGCCCTCATATAAGTGAGACCATCCAATATTTCTCTTTTTCTTTTTGGCTTATTTCTGCTAAGATAATTCCCTCTAGCTCCATCCATGTTGCTGCAAATGACATAAGTTTGTCTTTTTGATTGATGAGTAATATTCCACTGTATAAATACACTGCATCTTTTTCAACCATCCATCAGTTTGGAGGCATTTTAGTTGTTTCTATATCCTAGCTATTTTAATGGTGTAAATGGTGTTGCAATAAACATACGCATATAGGTGTCCTTTTGAATTAGTGTTTTTGTATCCTTTGGGTAGATTCTCAGTAGTGGGATCATTGGGTCAAATGGTAGATCCATTTTCAGGAGTTTGAGGCCCTGCACACAGCCTTCCATAGTAGCTGGACCAGGTTGTAATCCCACCAGCAATATAAGAGTCTTCTTTTCTCTAACTGTGCCAACACTTGTTATAGCCCTCCCCCCCCCTTTTTTTTTCTTCTCTTTTTCTTTCTTTCTTTTTTTTTTTTTTTTTTTGATAAGGGCCAGTCTTACTGGTGTAACACAGTATCTCAGTATGGCTATGATTTAATTTTTGACTTAATTTTTGATTTAATTTTTGACTTATGATTTAAATTTTGACTTCCCAATCATGGAAAAGGCTTGTGGATATCAGTGCCATTTTTCTCAATCTTAGAATCATCTTTCCCTTTTAGACATAATTTTAGGATATTTACAAATGAGAAACACAGTTCTCTTAGTTTATGTCCCTTCAGTCATACTGACTCCTTTAGGTTAAAATCTATAAGCATCACACCTGAGTTTATACTTTTACAAAATTGTAGTTCTTCAAAGTGACTTTCATTTAACTGAGTAGTTTGTTAAAGAAAGGTGGAGAAAAAAAACCTATATTAGATTAAGTCAAAATTTGCCTGAAAGTTGTCACGCATCCCTTTTATATTGAAATGTAGAAATCGTTGCCAAAGGAGCATGTATCTTATTACACCCATGACATGATTTGGGAAAAAAATGGACTAAAGAATTTCCATGGTTCTTTACATGTTGTGCATCTGTTTGGACATTCATCTAAGGCTTTCTGGAGAAAAGGATGGTATGTATGATTCCATGTTTCCCAACTCTAAACCCCATTACAAATCTACACTGTAATAGTAGACATGCCTGATTTTGCTGAATGCCTCACTTCCCAGTGATACAAATGACCCATAAAATTCTCCACACAACCCTACACCCTCTCCCTTCTCAGCTACTATTCTTAGGAGGACTGCTGGCCTTGGAAGTGCACCCTGTGTCACATGGCATGGGAGCCCCAATCTAATTTTTTTAAATGGGTAGTTTGGACCATTGATTCATTATAATATAATAATGTTGACACAGGTTTTTTTTGTAGTTCTCTAGAGAGAAATATCAATGGACATTTTTACAGAAGACTGTTTCCCTGTGACCTATCTGTCGGTAATTGTTTGACTCTCATGGATCTGGGGGTGGTACAGATTACATACTCATTGTTGAAACTGCTGAATATGATGAGGAAGATGGGAAGAACCAGAAGCATGTTGCTCCAGAGATGAAAGCTTCACACACAGAACTGTCTCATGAGATACCTGTATGGATTGATGATTTTTAAAAATAATTAAAGCAACTTTGCTCTCTACCTGACAGCATTTAAGTCCTTTAAATTTAAATGCAGGCCTGGGACAGGTGACACAGGGTTTCAAGTTCAGTTGCCCAGTGAATATTGGTATAATTGTGCAAAAGTAAAAGGAACATTATAAATTTTGCAGACTTTATATATATATATAATGTTAATATATTTTAAGTTTATATATAAATATGTGTGTTTGGAGATGGTGTGAAGGGTGACTAGGAAAAGATGCAATTGGAAACAGAGATTGATAAAGAAATCTTTATCTATAACAAGTCAAAACAGAAAAGTTGGAGGCAGATCAAACAAACCAATGACTGGTTGAATGTAAGGATTGTGAGAGAGAAGTTTAGAATGATTTGTAGGCTACTAGACTAATTGTAGTGTTAGATTATGGTGCATTGGTTAATGTAGTAGGAGAATCAGGGTAATATTGGGGGACAAAATAGAAGGAATGAGTAGCATATTCACTTTGGGACTTACTGACTTCAAGCTGTCTGCAGTACATACAGATAGGAAAGTCCAATCTGAAGTTAAATGTAAAGATTTGGCATTTAGAATTAAATCTCATTTATAGTTACTATGTGGTAATAATTAAAGTATGTTTACTGATTGAAGCTCTGCAAATGGAGAACATGTAAAATGAAAAAAAAAAAAAAGGAAGATTGAAAACAGAATCCTGGGATCTGTATAGGAAGTAAAATAAGTGAAGCCAAGGATAGATAATGAGTAATAGCAATTATAAAAAGGATCAAAGAAAATAAATGCTATCATGAAATCCCAGGAATGAGACACTCATAATATACTGAATTGCCAATAGTGGGTGGGATATGAATTGATAGCCCTTGAAATTCTATTACTTTTGTACCATGAAATATAATACAAGTTCATTGAACTGTAGTCATCCTAAAGTATATGGGTATTTTACATTTTTCTTTATTAATTAAAAAGTTCATTCAAAGCAGATTAGATGAGTGAAATATATACTCAAATACTATGATAGTGATCATAGTTTAACTTTTAATGGTAAAGGTTTAAGTATTTTAGAACTGAGATCACCAACTACACAATTGCTGGTATATTGTTAAAGGCACTTTAAGGCAGAACTTTTCAAAGCACAGATTTTTTGATAACTATTAGAGTTCTATCATATTATATCAAAAATTTTCATTATGTACATTAAACCCAAATACATTACTGGAATCCTATTTTTGTTTCAGTCTCTCTGGAAGTAAACAGTAATGTCCAAGACATCACAATATATTTCTCTGAAATAAAATTAGTTTAAATGGAATGGTGACTTTTTAGAACACATTCCTAGTCTTGTTTCCACTCTTTCTTTTGTGGCACTGTGGTACAGCATTTTTAACTATAGCATAGATAAAGATGGAAGGCATTCTTATCAAATTTGTGGATTATGCAAAGTAAAGTAACAGAAGGAGGATTTACAAAATACCCTCTGACTAGGAGAAAGTTCCACTGTAACAAGAGAAAAATTAATAAGATACACAAAGAATTCTGTATCAGGGCCAAGTTAATGAGCTGAGCAAGTAAAAACTAGGGAAGATACAGCTAGATTTCGTTAAAAAAAGATTTTGCGGCTTTTATGCACCAGTAGCCCCAAACTGTCAGTTGATAGTTGTGCCTGTTAAAAAGGCAATGGCAATTGCTGGCCACATTAATATAAAATGTCACTTGAGTGACTATTTTCCAAATGTGGTCAGTAGCATCAGAATCACCAGGGAGGGTTTTACTTTTCCCTGGAAAATACAGTCCAGACTTAACAATAAGTTATTCACTGAAATAGAATCTCTCATGTTGAGGTCCAGGAATCTGCATTTTAAAAATTCCATATGTAGTTTGTTTGTTGTTGTTGTTTTTGGTTTTTGTTTTGAGACTAGGTCTCACTATTTTTGCCTGTGGAACTGTAGGTTCACATTGCCCAGGGTACCACAGACTCAAGCAATTCCCCAGCCTCAGCTCCCCAGGTAGCTGGGATTACAGGCACGCGCCACCACACCCAGTTATTTTTGGGGGCCTAGGTGTCACTACGTGCCCCTGGCAGGACTCGAACAGTGATCCCTGACCCCGGCCTTGAATTCCTAGGCTGCTGCTTACAGGCATCCACCACCCATGCCCGTCCTCCATATGTAGTTTTAATGCAAATTACATTTCACTAACCATTGAAATAGACGAAGGGCACTTAGGATACTATTCTGCTTTATACTATTCTATCACTCCAGTATAATTGTGTTCTATTCTTGTACTTCAAGGGAGATATGAAATGTAGGCTGCATTCAGGAAAAGGCAGCTGTAAGGAAAAGGAGGATCTAAATCATGTCCATGAGGAATGTATGGCGAGAGAACATTTTGTTTAGAGAAGAGAAGGCTCAGAGGGGCCTTCATTGACTTGTGCTATATCTTGAACAATTAGGTAAATTACAGTTTATTCATTTGACTGTTATTCATGAGTATCCAATAAATATTCATTACTATCAGCAACTAGCCAGCAGAGATTGTTTGGAAGATAAAATAGCAACATGGGAAAATGTTTGTAATATAGTAATGGAAAGATGAAGGTAGAAAATTGAACATATACTTTGATTATGAATGTCTGTATGTAAAATGCATATTAAAGAAAACCAGAAGAATATACTCAAAAATGATGAGTGACTTTGCTTATATGTTATTGTAATCAATTTTTTAGGGGGGACAGTGTTCTGTTTTGAATATTCTCTCATTTAGTTCAATTACTTTTCAACATTAATAAAATACAAAAAAAATAACCATTTACCTCCAATAATAAAGTGTACTCCAGATGATAAACAGCTTTATGATCTTTCCTAATATAAGCAGACACAAGGAATTATGATAAGGAAGGAAATGGAATTACATTCAGGCTGGAGTTAGGGAAAATTATTTCTGGATCTCAACAGACTGTCATAAAATTCAATTATTAAATCATATGCTCCAAGTTTTTCTTTTAAAATATTGCTGAAGCGAATTCAGTTTATACTTTTTCACTCCATATTCATTATGCACCTGTTTGCTCGGGATATGCATATAACTTTTTGCTACATTCATGTAAGTTTATAAGTTTGTGCATTAAAGAAATAATGTTCCATGTTCTAAGCAGTATGCTTAAAACATTGGACTGAGAACCAGATGCCTGTTTAAAATAAGTCAAGCAACAAGAAGCAAATTTATATTAAAGTTACAAAAACTGACCGGGCATGCCTTTAAATGGCAGTCTAGGAAGCTGCGGCCGGCACCAGGATGGTGGTTCGAGTCCCGCTCGGGACAAGGTAGCAAGACCTAGTTGCAAAAAAATAGCTGGGCATCGTGGTGCATGCCTGTAATCCCAGCTACTTGGGAAGCTGAGGCTGGGGATCGCTTGAGTCCATGGTACCCCAGGCAACGTGAGCCTGCGGTTCCACGGGCAAAAAAAAAGTGAGGCCTAGTCTCAAAAAAAAAGTTACAAAAACATCCACAGAAAATGTTACTACATTTTGCCTGAAACATTCTCCCTGTCTCTGTGTTTGTGAGCAGAGTCCTTGTGAGGCTCTGAATGGCTTAAGCTGGAAGCTTGAGGGTGGAGAGTTCTCTGACTCGGGTGATCACCACTTGATTACATTTAGTATCTCTTCATTGAAATGGCAGTTTCCACTTGGAAAAATGATGCAGCAATGCAGTTGACTCTATGGAATAATCACTCTTCCAAATGGTACATTATTTGGCATCTTATGACTATTGCAAAGTGCTCATCTGAAATGTTAACAGGTCATTTTTCTCAATTCTAAAACTCTTTGTAAAGCAGAGAGAAAACTGCCATAATTGAACATTTGAAGGTACTAAGGTGAAACACTGTATTTTCCCCAATGAAATGTTTTATCATAAATTCACTGTGTTAAGAGTGATATTTTCAAACATATGTCTCGCAGACTATAATACAGAGATCTTAATAATGTTTTTTTCTATTATAGAATCAGTGAAGGTAGTATGAATACGCATTCATGCTATTAAGTTCATATAAATCGTATTAGACAATATAATTGTTACACTGTTCTATTATACTAGATGAAGATTTTTCATTTTTTTTATTGGTTGAAGTAACAGTTTTCGTCATTCCTTTACCCTCTTTATGGTGTGTCTTAATTAATGAGGAACAAGGGAAAAACGAAAAATATATAGATAGTATCCAGTTCCAATTGATAGTTACCATCTGCTAGAGTCTACATTGTATCTTGAGTCCTACTTCATATCACAGTATAAAATAGTATGCAGTTTACCAATTTTATATTTTATTAAGTACATATATATGATTAGCCAATATTACTTTTTTTGGAAAAGTAATATTTTTCAATAAATATTTTTGTTTGTGTATTTGTTCTATGCTTTTCATCTGCCAATTTTGGAACTGACATTATTTTTTAAATTTCTAAACTAAAAGTTTTTATAACTTTAATTTTTATGAAAGTCACTTTTGTGCATTGTAGAGTTTTGGCGATTTTTATTGCCATTGTTAGACTTGTTTTTTGTGAAATTATGCTGTCATACCTCTTCTTTTAAGGAAATTTATATTATTCATGTATCAGAAGAATTTGCACTCTTTTAAAGTCATGATATATAAAATTGCACTCTTTTTAAAGTTTCTTTCTGAGAGTTCTCCACCCCAGTAACACACTTAAGAAAATAAATTATACATATGCAAATTTCATGACCAATGTCAACAAAACATCTTTAATTTTTCTTTCTTTATTGGGTATATTTATAGGCAGTTCAATTTGCATTAAGCTATCTTGACTTTATAGCCATTAAGATTTATTTTTCCTGGGGTTTCTAGGATGAAATATGATTGTTTAAATTCCCCTTCCCCTATAAAAGACAAATTTTGCACCCAACAGAGAGTTTATTCTGATTACTGCAACAGGAGAAAAACTTCAACCTAAAATAAAACTTTGTGCCACTAAGACACAAGCGCGAGAGACTTGAAAATGCTGAGGTATGCTAAAGGAAAGGATTTTGGAGAGAGAGAAAGGGTTAGTGTGTGTGATTAGGTCACCTGTTCTTCTGAATTGTCCATCCTCCAAATTAGACCCTACCCTTCCATAGAGACTTGGAGAAAAAAGCCCTATCTTTCTGGGTGATTACATTTCAAAGGGATAGCTCATAGGTCCTTGAGAAGGTCATTCTTGGGTGCTAGAAGAAATATCTTAAGGACAGAGAAAAGGTTTACAGTTGCAGATTTTCTAAAGTAAATGCAGTAAGAAAAAGGGGAGGGGTGCTTTCTTCAGGTGTGGGTTGGAACAAATGGTCACTTTTTTTGACCTTTGCCAGTGTTGAGATTTTGTAGGGCAGGAATTTAAAGGACTGATTGTCATCCCCAGGATGTGCCCTGGAGTTGCTAAAAAACGTGTTAATGTGCTTGTTTGAGTGAGTGAGTCTCTGTGTGTGTGTGTGTGTGTGTGTGTGTGTGTGTGTGTGTGTTTAAGTCAGTTGCAGTTCTTTTATTCTAAGGTTAAAGCCCTAAAAATTTGGTCAAATAGAATCTCTGTCCCTCCCTCCCACAACCTTAACAAAATTATATATTAGACGTGACTCATATTATTGAACATAAATTTTCTAGTTATTTCAATTTTACAAATTTATAGTTCATTTAAAAAATGTAAAGTAAAGATATTATATGAATTTAGACATAGCTATTTAGTTTCATTAGTTCAGTGAATTTCTCCCAAAATACATGCAACTGCAATACAAGTCTGATCATATATATTGATATTATTTATAGCATTTTCGACTTTGTTTTAAATGACTGATGTGGTGGATTCTAGATTCAGACTGATTCTCACTAGCAGTATGTCTTTTAGAGTTGGATTAAGCATATTAAAACTTCAGTTTCTTCATTTGTAATATGTGCATTTGAACAAATAAAAGTTCACAGATAAAGTTGCCGTGAAATCAATATACAAGTTCTTCACACAGTACTTGGAAAGGAATTGAGACTCAATGTACATTAGTTTCTGTGAATTTTATTAGACATTGCTAGTATAAATTAAGTACAAGAGGAGATAGAAGTTACTTGACCCATATGATTAACGTGTTTGGCAATTGGTGGCCATACAAGATTTCAATTTTTTTATCATACCGTATTTTATTTAATTAGCAATTATTTACAATACTTTTTCATGATTTAGGGGCTAAATTTACACTTCTTCTGATGCATGTGGCCATGCTATGCCTAATTTGTAACGCCAATAATAGTTCACCATAGACCATTGCCCCCTCCTTTGCTACCCACGCAGCCCCACTATCCCTTTGGTTTCCCCATTCTCCCTGAGTTGTGCAGTAAGAATTCTAGGGTTTATTTTGGCTAGGTTTTCTTTTTTCTTTTTTTGTTATATTGCACATAGAGTGAATTCTGCTGGTATTTGTCTTTCTCCTTCTGACTATTTTATCACTAGCCCCTATGTTCCCTTCTATGTTGTAGTGAATAGCAAGATTTTATCCTTTTACATTTGAGTGGTTTTCATTTGTGTGTGATTTCAAATTTTTAACTTTCATTTTCCTCTACAATTTGTTCTGAATTCTTTCTGCTCTCAATTATTTTTCTTTTTTTGTTATTTCCTCTATATAAAGGATAATTGTTTGAAAATGTGTCTTGCTTGAAAGTAAAACATTTATAAATGAAAATTAAATTCTGTCTTCTGATTTTGAGAGACCTGAAAACAACATTTGACGAGTGCACATGCTATGATTGATAATTCTACCTTAGGTCCTCCCAAGAATTGTACAGACTTCCAGGTTTATATTTGCTTTTAGATAAGAATAACAGTGCCAGGAAATATGTTCAAACTACCAGAAAGAGCAGACCCATGAAAATCTATGATCTACGTATAGACCAATGTTTATTTTGAATTGTAATTGAATAGAATTTAATAAGACAAGTAAATTTGGCAGTGTTAATCTTGAGATCAGGACACAGATTACATAAAGCACCAAACTATTTGATGTTAGATTTGTATTTATTACCAAAGTATAGTGATTTCATTCCTTTTCCAGAGAAATATTAATGCCACTAACTCTATTTCCTTAGAGTAAAATATGGTTGAGTAGATTTCTATATGGAGTACCTCCTTGTATTATTACAATCTTACCAATGAACATATCTTTTCCCTGAAAAAATAAAGTACATATGTATGTGTTTGTACTCTGCTTATTATTGCAAATGGATATATTCCTTCAGGATATGTATAATAAAATGATTTTTAAGATACATGAAAATTGAGGCAGCAATAATTAGACTAATAAGGTGAAGCTTGTGGTGCATTAGTATACAAATTAATCCTTATTCCAACAAAAGGCAGTCAATTTATGTTTAACAGACACATATTTTATTAATGGATAAGAGACTACATTATCTGAAAAAATTTCCCTCTTTCTAACTGAAAATAAGTCCCTAAGTTAGTAATCTCACGGATTGGAAATATATTCTTATGGAGTTTTTGCTTTTTCTCATTTCTGAAAGAAGGAATCGTATTGTATGGCTAAATTTCAAAAATTTGTTCTGAAAGTGGAAGTTTTAATGTATTCTGCATTTTCTAAAATCTCAAGAAACAAGAGATGAGATAAACCATTTCCCTGAATAAATTTAGAACTACAGAGATTGTTTTCAAGTTACCAAAGATAAAATTAAAAAAAAAAAATGATTGAGGTTGAAGTATCTGCATAAAGAGCAAACTTGCTTTTCAATTTACCACACTCTAGATCATGAAGACAAAATGAATGGGTTATTCAAGATCTAAATTCTTTTAAGTCTATTAATTAATTATATGAATTTAGGCCATGTTTGTGTGCTCTCTAACATGATTAAAATTATAAAGATTTTTTTTCTTGTTTTCTTGCACTATGTTGTTTTCCAGTCTATTTGGCTAATGCTGTGCTGAGAAATCCACCTGAATAGTTGAGTGGGTAACTTATTTCACTATCTTTTCTAAAAATGATAACCAGTTTGGTGGTTTTGTCATTGGTGTGAGCTGAGTTTCAGTGGGTCAAAGTAACAATACTATTCATGACACCTAATCCAGGTTAGTCTCTGTACTTTCCCATGTGTGACTGCAGGGATAAATTCCTTTGTCCATACCTGTATTCTGTTGTCCTCTTCTGCCTAGAATAATCTTTGTCTTTAAGATACATCTTTTTATTTGAATAGAGTCCTTTAAAAATGTGAGTTGTTTAGGCTAGGCATGGTGGCACATGCCTGAAGGTGGCAGGTTAGGAAGCCATGGCTGGAGCCAGGGTTGGCAGTTCGAGTCCCACCAGGGGCACGTAGTGAGACCTAGTCCCCAAAAAATTGTTGGACGTGGTGGTACATGCCTGTAATCCTAGCTACCTGGGAAGCTGAGGCTGGCGGTTGCTTGAGTCTGTGGTACCTTGGGAAACGTGAGCCTGTGGTTCCACTGGCAAAAATAGTGAGACCTAGTCTCAAAACAAAATGTGAGTTGTTTTCTGGGTGTGAATCATCATTTGTATAAAATACATACTGTGAATATTTTATTTTCCATTCTTTTTTTACTAAGCACTGTAACTGCTTAGAATCTTCCCATGCTACTAGGCATATATGTATTCTATAACTCCAAACTTTGTTGTGTGTACTTATAAACATTTGTGAGAACTAGGCGATACTAATTTCCCAGCTATGCATTTCATTTGGGTCAACCTCTGGGAAAGGTGCACAAATTACAAATCTGTATATATCTGCAATAAAGGCAGTGAGTGCATGACCAACACATTGAACTTTCTTTTCTCATTGACACATAACCTGGTTACTTCCAACTCCCACCATTACACTGTAATGAATACCCTGGTATATAAGTCTTGTGAACTTGTGTGATTATTTCCCTAGGATAAATGCCAATTGCAGAATTGCTGTGTCAAAGGGTATGTATATACTTAATTTGACTAAGTAGTAACAGATGGCTAGGCAGATTGCTGCCACCGTCTACACTACCACCAGCCGAGCATCAAGGCTCCTGTGTCACCATATCCACATCATTCCTTATATCTCATGTAAGCTTGCCTTGTCTGTCCAGATGCACTAAAGGAAGGAACCATGTTCCATCCTTTTAACATGACCCAGTTTAGAGATTTTAGGAATTATTCATCTAGCATTGAAGATCTTTTAATCCTGGCAGGTAAAAATCAACTGACATTCAAACTGATTCCAATTAATCAGATGTCTCGTTAGGTACAACTGGTGTTTAGTTAATGTTTTTAGGGTTAAGCAATGTTCTCCATCAAATCAAATTAAGTTTGTTTTACTTTGGTTTGATTTTTTATCTCTGGTTTCTGTCTTCATTCCAGCTGACTTATGCAGTGATTTAATTCAACATTATTTGCTTTTGTAACTAAGATACAGAATGAAAATGATGAAAATAAGTATGATGCTTATAAATCTGTCCAGTATGAATGTCATGGATCCTGAGGATCTACTGTTGCTGTCTAGGAAGCTAATATAATAGAAATGGTAACTTTTTTCTTTATAGAATTTGACTCTCTGAGCCCACAGGTCTGAGTTTTATGATAAGAAACACATTTATCTGCTAATGTTTTAAATATTTATTGAGGAAGTGATATTCAAATGTGCATCATAAGTATGCTTTTGTATATTTTAATCTGTTCATTTAATGTGTGCTTTAATCCTCTACCTTCCTAATAAAGCAAATAAAGATGATCTGACTTTAACCAGTTACAGAAAAGAATGTTTTGAGTCACGTTAGCACAAGTAGTATAATGCATATGAGGTCCACTTATTTTGTTCTTAGTATTGTCTTTTCTCCAAAGCCAGATGATAAAAATTTCATTTCAACTCTGGCTTTCGAGCAGCGCTTCCTTTATTCTTAACAATAATGGTGAGTAAACAGCAGGAACTCATTTAATCATCACTAATTAAAAAAGATTGAGAAATGCTATACCGTTCCTTGACTTGATAGAGCAACTGTTTCTTTTCAGCACTTTATCAAAATCATATATTCGTCGACTGCTTTGTCACCTCTCAGCCTTGTCTTGTCTGTGTACCATCTGTTGTTGTTTTCTTTGTTCAGCTGTTTCTATTGGTGAGGAATATAAACTGAGGGCAATAGATTAGTTGTACTCCATCTTATAACACTTTCTCTGTCTTTGTTGCTTTGCCAAACAAATGCCTATATTCACACAAGGCATAGAGATCCTAAATGAAATATACTTCTATATTCTCTTTTAAATAGATGAAAAAATCATAGTAGATGTTTTGGAGTGGAAAACGGAACATGGCTCTGGTAAAAACAAAACTGAACAAAACAGTAATACACTGTTTAGAGTGGTGATCTCTTCCCATATTAGTCATTCCATCCCAAATTAGCCATATACCTTCCTGTGCTTTAAAGAATCAATGACATCCTCTTTGCTGTGCTATAGTTTGCATTTAACCATAAGTGTCCTTAAAGAGATGCCATAATTATGCTTTCTGGGGTATGTGTGCCCAATTAATGATTTTGTCAACAACAGAGCTCCAACATGACATATGCTGATCTTCCACTCAAGAAGAGTGACTTTAAATGTCCTGCCACTGTGTTTACAAGAGGGACTGGAAAGCTTCTTTACTTTATACAGAAACAGTGGAAAGCACATGGACTGTGACCAATAGGCTGAAGAAAAACATAACAGCAGGAATAAAGCTTACTCAGTGCTATATCAGAGAACAAAATGATGATCCTATGGCAGGAAGTGTGGGGAGTAGAAGAAGAATTCCTATTCAATTTCAGACTTGATTTCAACTAGAAAAAAATGGATCATTTTTATATGAAAATTTAGAAGAACTGAGTCATTATGCTAGCGATGGGTATTGTTGTCACCCTCCTGTTTTCCCAGACCCCTATATTTTGGCATTCTATGGGCTTAGTCCTTTGTGCCCAGCTGACTGTTACCTAAGTTGGCACTCTTGTAGTCTCACAAAATTCTCATGACATTAAATAAAACAGCTGTAGACTGACAACCCCCACATTTATATCTATAACAGAAACCCTATTATTCAGCTTCAGACTTGGCTATCCAACTTCCCTCTCAACATCTTCACGTGGCCAGAAATAAGCAATAAAAGACAGTGGACAGCTCCACATGCGACAAACAAAAGTCCTGCTGCCCTCCACCTCAAACCTGTGACTTTCGATTCTTAACAGATATAAACTTCCTGTTGTCCTTGCATAGGCCAAATGTTTTGGTTATCCTGATTTTTTGCCTTTTCTCAGACTATACCTCTAGTTAGTCAGCTCTAACATCAAAATATGTTCAAAATGAGACTACCTCTAATTACCATCACTAGCTTTCATTACCACCATTATCTCTTTTCTCAAGTAATGTACTACTTTCTCAAATTGTCTGAAAGTCAGTGTTTCCTCTCCCTGTCTCAAGCTATTTAGTCTCCAAAGAGTAGTGAGATGTTTCTTTTAAGATGAAGACCAGAAGGTGTCTTTGTCCTTAGTCCAACCTTGTGGTGATGCCTGTTTCACTCAGGAGAAGTTAGAGCAATATCCCCATCAATTATTCTCATCTATATTAAGTCCATTTGAGCTGGAAACACTTTGCACAGGTGTGCACCTGCACGGAACATTGTCACTGCAATGTTTTATTTTCCAGAAGCTCCTAGAAATAGACTCTCATATATTCCAAAGTGAACTTCTTCACCTTAAGTCTTTGCTTAAATGTCTCCTCAGTGAAGCCAATTCAAGTTCAAGCTCTCCTCCTCCCAACCCCCACTATAGTACATACCCAGCCTCGCTGTAATTTCCTTTGACCCATATATTTTAATCTTCGAATATACTGTTTGATTTCTTTTAATGATCATATCACTTTCCTCAAAACAGAATAGACACTCTATAGACGAAGAGATCTTTGTCATTTTTGCATATAGATAATTGCCTACTACCAAAAACTGTATCTAGTACATGCCGAATACTTATTTGTAGAGTGAATAGATAAAGTGAAACATTTGGTGATGTCATGTCCATAAACAATAATCTCTGCACCTTAAATTGTACAAAGTGAAAGAATTAAATAAAATCTGATTAAACCAAGAGCAAATGTGTGCATCTTGTATCGATCAAGCTTCAGAAATCAAAAAGAAAAATAGAAACAGTATATACTTGACCATAGTTTAATTCTTTTTAAAATTTACTGTTAATATTTTTGTAATAATTCTATTTTGGTAGATTATTAAGGGCTTATATGTTTGCGATGCAAAATGAACTACTACTAAGACATTAACTGATATGAAATCTATAATTTCTTTAATATATTCTGGGAAGAAATATGTAAAAAGAAGATCAAGGAAAATTAGTAAAATATTGATCATTATTGATTAATTATCATTGCTAATGATAAGGACATGGGTTTATTTTACAGTCCTCTGTAATTTTGTATATATTTGAAGATTTCCATAATAAAAAAATATAAAATAAGTGGTTCTTGAAGTCCCTTCCTACTCAATATATTTCATTTGAACCCAAATTTTAAAAGTACATTGTAAGATACACAAGTGTATCACACTTAGGAAGAAGCTCACTGATGTTCAAAAAGTTAAGATTATCCCAAAATAAAACTTAAACATAAAAAGAAATGGAAAGTTCAATATAACCTTATTTATAAGCCACACTTAAATTTCAACTATAAAAAATTAGTTCTAAACTGTGATTCTATTTAATCAAGTTTCTATTCATTGTGAATAGTTAGTGCAAGTAAGACACTAAATTATGTCTGAACACTTAATCATTGTACAATTGGTAACCTGTAATTCCATTAGCAAAACTGAGCATATATTTCTTTTGTAAACAAATTCATCCTAAATATATTCAAATATATTCAATAGCATTAAGTATTCAATTTGACTGTGCGATAAAATCACATTTAAATTATATGCAACTATATCATTAAAGATATTCTCCGGATTGCAAAACTTTTTGAACGTTTCCAATTTATAATTTATGTTGATGTTTGTGTGTAGATAAATATAACTTGCATATGTACAAATAGACAAGTAAAGGTATAAATTATGTAATAAATAATGCAAATATATGTAATTGTATGATCAAGCAGTGAAACACCATTAAATGAATAAGTTCTGAATCATGAGTCATTTTGATAATAAAACAGAGGAGAAAAAGATGAGATCATAGCTAGAACTTTTTTTAAAATGGTGTCATCCAATAAAATATAAAGATGTAGTTCCTATAAATAGAAGGGTAGGTAACGAAAATAATATCTGGTGTTTGCCACAATAGCATAATATACTTAGTAATCTTTAAAAAAAATAAAAATATTGAGTAGTTGAACTATCTTTCCACGTGACTACTTTCTCTTGATACAAGGAAACATCCTTTACAACAGGAGCCAGATGAACACGTAGAAACCACAAAGATGGTGACCAGCATTTGGCTTTTCATGCTGTCATTTTAGTTTTCTGATCTCACATTTTTGTTGTTGCTCTTTTAGTTTGTATTGCTATTTTGTAGACTGTTTTCTTTGTTTTATTTTTTTTCCAGGAAGTTTTGGAGCTTGACCTGATCCATTCCCACCATTCCCATATGAAATACTGTCTCTTGGTCTCTCCTTTCATTCTCAAAGAGGGCTAAAAAAACCATATTCTCACCTAAGCTCAGCTATAAATCACCATTTCTTCCTTAACCATTAATTCTCTCAACTAATAATTTTTGCTTCCATATACTTTATAAAGCAATGAATCTCAAACTTTTTTGGGCTACATTGGCATTTTTCCCAGACTTTAACTTTATGTAAGTCATGTCTCCCTGGAGTTGTACAGTGCCTCCTCCTTACACATTGCCTGTGACTCAAACACAAGTTCCTTGAGCCAGCACTCACTCTTACTGTCTTCTCCAGGGAGAACTCCAGCTTCATAGAAAATGGCAAGATGTAAGGAGACTCCACAGGAGATGACTAAGCAAACAGGTGATTGGCTTGTCCCAATGCCAGGGGTGCTGAAAGTAGACAGTGAGCCACAGTGTGTTAGAGCATGGCTATTGAATACTCAATAACAGGAGCATTGGCATGGTGACACCAATTTCTCTCCCCTCATTTCCAGGAGGTGACCCAACTGGAAAAGATGGTGACTTTGTACACACTGTAGATAGCTCCACAGCTGAAGAAGGAAATCAGGGCCTAGGACTTAGAACCTTTCTAACATATAACTAACAAGACAATCCCTGTCTGGAGAAGCAAGTAGTCCTGCCATAGTCATACTTCTAATAATCTTTTTTTTAATTATTATTTTTTTTATATTTAGATTTCACATTGTAGTAATCCCAGGGATTCACCCCCCACCATCCCCACAATTCCACCCCTTTCCCTGGCCCAAGCTGAGTGCTTCAGTTTGGTGGTTAGCTTGTTTTGATTTTTCCTCATAGCTTTTGAATTTTTTTTTCCTATATCCCATATATTAGTGAAACCATTTGGCTTCTGTCTTTTCTTTTTGACTTGTTTCTGCTAATATGATTTATTCTAAGTACATCCATGTTATCATAAAATCATCAAAAATGTCATTTTTAATTGATGAGTAATATTCCATTGTGTATATATACCACATCTTTTTCATCCATTTGTCTGTTTTGCAACATTTGGGTTGTTTTGTGTCCTTACAATTATAAATAGTACTACAGTATACATCCAAGGACAGGTGTCCTTTTGTACCCACATTGAAGTCTCCTTTGGGTAGATTCCAGAAGAGCAATTGCTGGTTCAAATGGTAGTTCCATTTTCATTAGTTTGAGGGTCCTCCACACAGCTTTCCATAGTAGCTGTCCCAGTTTGCATTCCCACCAGCAGTGTAAAAGTGTTCCTTTCGCTCCACATCCACACCAGCCTGTTCTTTGGATGTAGGCCATTCTTACTGGTGTAAGGTGGTATCTTATTGTGGTTTGGATTTGCATTTCCCTGATTGCTAGTGATGTTGAGCAATTTTTCATGTGCCTGTTGTCCATTTGTATTTCTGCTTTGGAGAAGTGTCTTTTTAGTTCTTCTCCCCATTTTCTGATTGGACTTCTTGTTTTGCTTTTGTTTAGCTGTGTGATTTTCTTGTGCATCTTCATTATTAAACACATGTCATTCTTGTGGAGGGCAAAAATTTTCTCCCATTGGATTGGACTTCTTTTTGTTATTTCTGTTGTCTCTTTTGCTGTACAGAAGCTTTTTAGTTTGCTGTAGTCCCATCTGTTTATGTTTTCAGTCATTTTTTTGCCATCTGTAGATGTGTCCAGAAAGGGTTTCTGAATTGTAATTCATGGAGGGTTTTGCCCAAGTTTTCCTCTATGTATGTTATGGTTTCGGGTCTGACATCTAAGTCTTTTATCCATTTTGAATTGATTCTTATACATGGTGTGAGGGAGTTGTCTTGGTCCATTTTTTGCATGTTTTAGACCAATTTTCCCAGCACCATTTATTGAACAGGCTATTTTTGTTCCAATGTAAGTTTTTCCCTCCTTTGTCAAAGATTAGTTGACTATATATATGTGGTTTTATTTCCAGGCACTCATTTCTGTTCCATTGATCTGATTGTCTGTTTTTGTACCAATACTAAGCTGTTTTAATTATTATGGCTTTGTAGTATAGTTTGAAGTTTGAAAATGAATACCTCCGTTCTCTATTTTCTGGTCAGGAGGCTTTTTGATATTCGAGGTCTTTTTGTTATTCCATATGAATTTCAGTAATTTTTGTTCTATCTCTTTAAAAAATATCATTGTTTTTTTTTTATCAGGATTGCATTGAATCTGTACATTACTTTCAATAAGATGACCATTTTAATGATATTAATTTTTCCAATCCATGAGCAGGGAATATCTTTCCATTTATTTATGTCTTCTATGTCTTTTAGCAGCACTTTAAAGTTTTCCTTGTATAGTTCTTTGAACATGTTTAGTTAGGTTTATTCCCAGGTATTTAATTTGTTTTGGTGTGATGGTAAATGGGATGTTTTTTTTTTTTTTTCTGATTTCTTCTTATATTTGACTTTTTGTGTATAGGAAAGCTACCAACTTCTCTGTGTTGATTTTTTATCCAGCTACCTTACTGAACTGGTTTATTATTTCAAGCAATTTTTCAATGGATTTTTTGGGGTTATCTATATAGAGAATCATGTCATCAACATATAATGATAGCTTCATTTCCTCTTTTACTATCTGTATACCTTTTATGTCTTTCTCTTGCTGTATTATCCTAGTTAGAACTTCCAATACAATATTAAATAGTAGTGGGGAGAGTAGGCATTCTTACCTGGTTCTGGATCATAATTGGAATGATTTTATTTTTCCCCCATTTAGGATGATGTTTGCCATGGGTTTGTCATAGATGACTTTTATTATGTTGAGGTAAGTTCCTTTCATCCCCAATTTTTCAAGGTCTTTTATCATGAATGGATTCTGGACTTTGTCAAGTGCTTTCTCTATTGATATGATCATGTGGTTTTTGTTTTTCTCTTTGTTGATGTGGTGTATTATGTCAATTGATTTCCAGATGTTGAACCATCCTTGTGCCCCTGGGATAAATCCAACTTGGTCATGGTGAATAATGCTTTTTATGCATCATTGGATTCAATTTGCCAGGATTTTGTTTAAATTTTTTTGCATCCATGTTCATTAGGGAAATTGTTCTATAGTTTTCTTTCTTGGTGCTGTCCTTATTTGGTTTTGATATGAGTGTGATGTTTGCTTCATAAAATGTGTTTGACAGTTTTCCTTCTATCTCAATTTTTTGGAACAGCTTTAGTAGTGCAGGCGTTACTTCATCTTTGAATGTCTGGTAGAATTCATTTGTAAACGATCAGGTCCTGGGCTGTTGTTTTTAGGGAGAGTTTTGATGACTGCTTCAATTTTGCTGGTTGTGATTAGTTTATTGAAGTTCTCTATATCTTCTTTGCTCAATTTTGGAAAGTTGTATCTTTCTAAGAATCTATCCATCTCATTCAGGTTGTTGTATTTCCATATAGCTGTTCATATTAATCTCTTATTATCCTTTGTATTTCTTTGTGTCAGTTGTAATTTCTCCTCTTTCATTAGTGATTCTGTTTATTTGAATTTTCTCTCTTCTTTCCTTTGTGAGCTTTGCAAGGGGTGTATCAATTTTATTTATTTTTCAAAGACCCAGTTTTTGGTTTTGTTGATCTTCTGGATAGTCTTTTTGGTTTCTAGGTCATTTATTTCTTCATTTATTTTTATTATTTCTTGTCTTCTGTTGTGTTTGGGGGTTTTGGTGCTCTTTTTCTAATTTTTCGAGTTGGTAGATTAGTTTGTTTGTTTGTTTTTTGGTTTGTTTCTTGGGTTTTGATGTAGGCCAGTATTGCCATGAACCTTCATCTTAGATATGCTTTTGCTGCATCCCAGACATTTTGGAATGTTGTGTCTTCATTGTCATTTGTTTCAAAGTAAGTTTTAATTTCTTCTTTTATTTCTTCAATTACCCGTTCTTCTTTTAGTGGCATGTTGTTCGGTCTCCAAGTGTTGGATGTTCTTCTTGCTCTCTTTTCATTGTTGATTTCTAGTTTGATACCTTTATGGTATGAGAAAAAAAGTTGGTATTATTTTATCTTTGTGTATTTATTCTTGTTTGCCTTGTGGCCTAGTATGTGGTCAACTTTAGAGAATGATCCACATGCATTTGAGAAGAAGGTGTATTCTTTTCCTTGTGGGTGTAATATCCTGTAGATAGCTCTTAGGTCCAATTTGTCTAGGTCTTCTTTTAAGGCTTTTGTGTCCTTGTGTAACTTTTTTTTTGTTTTTTTGTTTGTTTTTGATCTGTTCTTTGTTGAGAGTGGGGTATTGAAGTCTCCTACTACATAAGTGTTTTCATTAATATTTGTTTTCAGTTCTCTTAGTATCTGTCTTATGAAACTTGGTGCACCCTCACTTGGTAAGCATATGTCAATAATTGTTATCTTTTTGATGGGTTGAACCTTGAACCATAAGGTAGTGACCTTCTTTATCCTTTTCACTTTTCTTATTTTGAAATCTGCTTTGTTTGCTATAAGAATGGCTACCCTTGCCTTTTTTAGGAGGGCATTTACTTATAGAATTGTTTTCCATCTTTTTACCTTCAATCTATGCTTGTCTTTTTGGATCAGATGTGTCTCTTGGAGGAAGCAGAATGTTGGGTTCTGTCTTTTAACCAGTCTGCAACTCTGTGTCTTTTTATTGATGAAAAGTTTAGCCCATTGACATTTAGAGTAATTATTGATGTTTGAGGTTTTCACATTGGGTTCCTGGTGGTCATTTGGGGTTCTGTTTTAGTTTCTTCTTTGTTTTCTTTTTATTATTCTTTCTTTTTAATCTTCTGCGGGTTTTGGTCTTAGGGCTTCTTGCAGGATTTCTTGGAGTGGGGGTTTGGTGGTAGCAAATTTCTGGAGGCTTTGTTTGTCTGAGAAGGTTCTAATTTTTCCTTAATAAAGGAGGGACAGTTTTGCTGGGTAGAGTATTCTTGCTTGACAATTTTTGTCCTGTGGTGTTTTGAAGATGTGGCCCCATTCTCTCTTTGCTTGGAGTGTCTCTTCTGAGAAATCTGAGATCAGTCTTATGGGTTTTCCTTTATAGGCTGTCTGTTTCCTCTCTCTTGCTATTCTCATATTTTTTTTCTTTATGTTTGGCTCTTGAAAGCTTTACTATGATGTGTCTTGCTGCGTTTCTTCTTTCATTAAAGTAGTTTGGTGTCATTTTTGCATCCTGTATGTCTATTTTCATTTCTTTCTTCAGATTTGGGAAATTCTCCTTCATTACTTCATTGGAAAGCCTTTCAGATCCTATGTCTTTCTCTTCTCCCTCTGAGATTCCAATTACTCTTATAATTGTTTTCTTTACTGTATCTGACAGATCTCTCGTTTTTTTCTTCTGTCTTCTTAGTTTGTTTTCCTCTCTCTCTTTCTTCACCCTCTCTACTTCTGTATCCTCTAGTGTGCTGATTCGTTCTTCTAATCTGCTTTCCTGGATTTTCCCGGCATTTTTGAGCTCTTCTATTGCTCAATATAATATTGCTTATATATTGTATCTCCTGCAGCTTCTTATTTAGGGTTTCCATTTCATTTTTCTGTTCATCAATGATATTGCTCATTTTGTTGCATTCTTTTCTTTATTTTTCTGTTACTTCTTTTAGTTCATTGACAGCTTCTAACCTCTTGCTTTCCCTCCCCCCCCACTTTCGTGGCCTCTTTGAGTGCTTTCATCACGTTGATTCTGAATTCTTTGTCTGACATATAAAGCATTCCTTCCATGCCATCCATGTTGGTTTCTGCAGATTGTTTATCCTTTGGTGGTGAGTTATTTTTCTTAGGGCTTGTTTGAGTATTTGTGTTCTTCATCCATCCTGTGTTTTCCTTTCAGACTTGCTCTCATATTGTGTACTTCTCTTCTAGTATTAGATGGCGTGTTGAAGCCTATCTAGTTGTGGTTAATCTACCTTTGTGCTTTTGCTGCTGTGGTGATTGTCTTGTTTCCGTTGGCTATTTGGGGGACAAGTTCCTTTAAAGAGAGTGGATGTGGTGAGTAGATATGGTTTCTATAGTATTGTCTGTCTCTTTTTTTCATTGTTTCTCCTCTTTCAGATTGATGGGTCTTAAATATTTTTTAGTGCCTCCAAGTGTCTAGGGCTTGTCGTATAAACCTTTTTGACTGGGTGTCTTGACACTCTTGAGTAGTGAGTGTCCTTGGTTCTCTAGTCTGTGCTGGTACTACTGCACGGGCCTCTGGGCTGCTGGGTTGTGGGTTCTTTGCCACCAAGTTGCATTTCCCTGGCCAGTAAATCTCAGTCCACACCTCAATCTGTATAGCAGAGGCCCATTTGGTTGCAAAGATCATGGCCCCACCCTATCTCCCAGGTATGTTATCTTGGCAACGGGAAGTAGTCTGGTGCTGGCTGGAGCCCTCACCTGAGCCCCACCAGGCTGCTGGGTTGCAAGCTCTTCACTGCCACGTTGGATTTTCAACACTTTTAATAATCCAATCAATGGACTTGACAGTGTTGACTATGCCTTCGACTGGTAATACCCACTAAGAACATGGAAAAATGGGTATTGTCCATGAAGGACTGCCCTTCCTAGCAAACCTACAATGCGGTATAGTATTGTTTAATTTATTCTTTTTTTAATAAAATGTTGGTCAAGATAAAATCAATTGATTCCATGACCTACTATTAGTTACAGTTCACAATATGAAAACCATCAGCTTATGTACCTGGTAAAATGCTTTGTGAATTCCAATTAAACAAGCTGTTGTTAAACACTGATATTTGTCAGCTAGTACATTCAGTGCTTGGTAGGCAACGTGTGATAATAGAAGGATCATGGGGTTTCTTAATACTATTTGAATTACCTGTTTTTGCTACTGATTTAGTCATCAATTTTTTTGTTTTATTTTGTTCTTGTGAAGCCAGAATAAGATATTTTAAGTAAATTGCCCTGTAAAATCTCTTGTAGGTACCAGAAGACATTAGTGTTCAATGAATTGATGTCCATGAATTTCTTTATGGTGAAAAATTATACCCAACTTAAAGAAAAATTGGAGTTACTCTGAGAATTTGAATGGAAATTGAAGTTATTGACTCAGCTCTTGAACTTAGAAAATACAAATAGAATCTATTCATTTTTATTATTCACAAATACAGATCTATTCACGGACACACACATACTTGTGCTAGGCACTAGTCAATTAAAGGAACATAAAATAGATTTGAAGCCCAGTGAAATAAACAGACAAAAAAAGGAAACAGAACACATGCTGATATTTTAAAAAGTAAAATTTTTACCTTGTATCCTATATGCAACTTTGAAAATTTGGGTTAATATTGCTTACTTTGCACAAATTATCGGTTGAAATCTTTAAATACAAGGTCAATCAAAATACCTATGTTCCTTTCTCTGTGCAAAAATGTATCTTATTTTTCTTCTCTATGAAGACAATGTGGAATAAATACATAATTTATTTCCTAGTACAGCATCCTATTGGAGTGTACATGAAACTGCTACCCAATCAAACTTCAGTATGGCAAGCTTTTATATGAATGTAAATTTAGACCCATTTCACTATAGTTTTTATTTTGTAATACTTGGCATTACACAGATAGAACAAGCACTGGCTAGTGTTCTATCCCTGTTCTCAATTATTAATGCTTATGCTAGCTTATTTCTATAGTTCTGGAAGTCACAGAATCCTGAAGTATTTTAAAAATTGTTATTGTTTTTTCATATCTGATTAAGTAAGACAAATTTAAAGCCTGAAAACATAAAATTATTTCTTTACATTAAAATACATTGACTAGTTCTAAAAATCTCCTGTGTTTACTCTCTTTTGGGGGAAACTGTGCAAATGAATATGAATAGTTAAGTTCTGCTACTATATCTGGTATGTCTGTGGTCTTAATTTTTAAGAACCCAGAAATAGAAATCTAAAGTGTTGACTACTACCTAAAGGTAAAATCAAAATAATTCCAAAAATTGTACAGATAAAGAGTTTTTATTTAAGCAATAATGTACCGATGCATATTCCTTTTTAAAACTTGGCTTGTTTTATCTTTATTGAGAAAGCACTGCTGATGTCAAACAAGACAAAATATATTGATGAATAATAAGGAACAAGTACGATTTAGCATTAGTAGTCATGCTAATGACATCAAACTATGAAATTTTAATATTCCTGCACTTTAGCCTCTTAATAAATCACTTCATGACAAAAGTACATATTTTAGCAATCTGGGATTTCATATGCAAGAAATATTGATTTGACACTCCATCTGTATGTCACCTCACACTTCTAATATTTCTGAGTAGGCATGAAATCATTTTGAGCCTATTAATGTGGACATGGGTGACAAACAGTTGATTATATGAAATGCAGTCTTTGAGTCAACCTGTGACAATTTATAATTGCCTGTTGTCGGAAACATTTTCAATGCAAACTAAGAGCTATAGCATATTAGAAACAGAACATGTATTAAACCTAATTTAGTCCATATCCTTTGATTAATAGATAAGAAAAATGCGAAATTAGTGAAATAGTTGAAGTCTTTCCAGTTAACTATTGAGAGAGTGAAGACTTGAATTTAAAGAATTATTCCACTATAAAAATAGTCATTGAAATCATTGTCTTACTTCCATTTGTCTATTATTCTTCAGATATTTTCATATACCTACATTGTGCCAGGCCCTTTGTTAGGCCCTTGGAATAGAATCAGAAATGACAGGCAGTTGCCACCTAGAGAGATTGTGGTTTAGCAAGGAAGAGGGTGAATAAACTGAGGAAGAAATGATCAGAGTGGCACATGGGAGTGATTATGCAATATGGTATCATAGTTTGTGCCCATCACCTTTAAATGGTGGCCAAGGGGAAAGTCTCACCTGGAGTCATTTTGAGTTGAATCCCTTTATCAGTAGATTTGTTATTTCTTAAATGACTTTTCCATTTTCTGTGTGACCTTACTTCAGATCTGTCCTCCACATTGCTACCTGGGTGGTCTTTATAAAATCTGAAATCTAATCAGAGCACTCACCTGCATAAGAGCTTTCGATGGCTCTTCATGACTACAAAATGGAGTTCAAATTCATTATCTTAGCTTGAGACCTTTCTGTCTGCCACAGATCAATCATTCTAGCCTTCACTTCCTGATACTCCTCCCAAAACATCATTTGATTCAGCAGCATCAAACTGCTTACTGTTACCTATTGGCATAGGTGGAATAAGTTGGGAACTTTCCAATCTGAATGTCGTCATTAATTGGGTGACGTTGGCACAATGTAATGTTTAGTAAATAAGAGGAAAAGTGGCAGTGTAGGAGCGCTGTGAGAGAAGTGAGAGCTGACCATAGTGACTAAAACCCGAGGGAAGATGGGACCGCCTGGAAATTCAGTCACCCTGTGGGAAAGTCCAGTTAGGTTTATGAGTTCTCTCTCATCTCTCTCATCTCTTATAGTCACATCTTTTATACTCTACAAACTTGAATTGTAAGTTTTTCTTTTTTATTTATAAAAATGTCTTCCTCCCACTTGACACTAGGGTTCTAGAGAATTGATTCTTAAAGGGATCCTGTCTTTTATTGAAAATTCATTTTGGCTAAATGGACTGGAGACGGGGGCAATTTGGTGGGAATATAGAGAGCAATGACTATTTTCAGTTCTACTATTTCTTGTTCTGCTTTAATTACAAGTGAACTTTGAAACAACATAGTTTCAAAGTAGACATCTTGATTGTTTTAAAGTAGACATCTTGATTTAATGATGAATTTAATCCTTCGTAAATTGACAGCTAAGTTAATCGAAGCCTGTGTTTGAAACTCACCTTTAAAAAGCGCACATGGTTAAAAATCAAGTACTGTTGGGTCTTAAATAATTCTTTTTGTCTTTTGATTTGTTCATGTTATGCCATTGGAATTTGACAAAATAACTCTCCACACTTAAAAATATCTGCAGTGAAAGATGTTTACATGTTCGACATATCTAAGTAGTTTGAAAAATTGCACATAATGTTGGTAAATTTTTGGAGACTTCTAGAAGATTGTAGGTGTAGTTCAAGTTGAATAAAGGAGAGAAACAGCATTATCAGGTTATAATTTTGAACATTGCTGAATGTTTTTTTTGTTCTAGAACCTTTAAAACATGACTTTATTACAGTAATGAGCGTGTGATTCTTGGTTTTAATAGGGAGCCTGGGAACTGATTGTGGCTATGTGAAAATTGTAAATGTCAGATCTCAGTTTAATTGTGGTGGAAATATGTGGTAGCTCATTCTGTATTAAACAGCTGTGCAAATATTGGCAGAACAGAAAGTCTAACATAATACAACTAATGCTTATATGCTTTGACATTCTTGCTTTTTGGTTTTTTTTAATGTGAATTAATATCCTGTATAAGAAAAATAAAGCCTAAGATACAATAATATATCAGGGATTCTAAACCCTGACTGTATATTAGAGTCACTTAGGTAGCGTCTAAAGTAAACCCATGTTAAGTTGCACTGACAACTATTCTGTGTTAGTTCATCTAGGATAATGCCTAGGTTGTAGTATTGTTCTTTAACTAGACAAGGTCCTAGTTATCTAATGCTGCTGTTCAACTTGGGCTGAGGATAACTGACACAGATGAATAGAGGGTTCCTACAATTTGGTTGTAAAAATGTAAGAAAATATATCCTATCTTAGCAGAATTTTTCCTTGCCAAGTCTTCATACAGTGATGCAGCAAACAAAAATTAAGTTGGTTACCTGCTGTTCGATGATTAAACTGGCCAAGCAAATCTTCTAAAGATAAATGAAATGAGGACAAAACTAGATAGAAGTGTATTTCACTCTGCCTTTTGTGACTTCACATCTACTTGCCTGGGATTGCTGTGGCTCAGCAAAACAACTCATCCTGACAGTGCATTTTTATATACTTTGCAGAATTTTCATAAATAATATATGGCAGAAATCATGCAGAAGGAACATTTATCATGAAAACCCCAAATCGCTAAGGGATGGGACTACATATTACATATAGTATTGCTGTTATGCCAAAACATAATGTACACGCATCCACACATGCATATACATACCACACTTATACAGATATCTGAACTGTAAAATACTCATTCTAATCACTGTGCACACACATGTGTACACACACGCACACACACTCATTTTCACCAAACAATAAGAACACAGACAGGAGTTCAAGTAAAGCAGTACAGACTGTTGTTTAAAAAGTCCACCAGCCTTTTAGTATAGCTGCATCACCAACAGTATTTACATGATATAAGACCAGGTCTATTTCCAATTGAGAATTAATCTCTAAAGGTTCAGTTTTGCAACTGTTAAGGATGAAAGAATGTTCCACTCTAACACATATACCCCCAAATAGTCCTCATTTTGAAGTCAAACCATATTTCAAATCTTACATATACCTATATTTTATGACCCTGAACTATCTTTTTGACAAAATTATGATTCTGTTATCTACCTCAGTGAATTCTTGTCAAGATTGAAGACATACTAACAACAAAGGCAAGGGATTATGACTGTTTTGTTCTCTGATCCCAAGCACATTGCTTGGTACCGAACAGGTACTCATTCATTATTTGTTTGGTGAATAAAGGAAACATTAACACGCACAATTGACTGCCTGGTACCTAGTAGATAACAGGGTTCTGTCGCTGTTCTGCATCCTTTTCATTGTACTATCCCTGAATGGTGTGCTGGATAGGCCCATGTGTGTCTCCTTGAAAGAATTCACATATATTTTCTTAAATGAAAACAAGAGACCGAAACAGAGCCTACATTATTTCAGAATATACTCAGAGTGTACCAACATAACAAAAGAATCATGTAATTGAAATAGGTATAGTTTTTACAGTAATGTTGCACTAGGTGTTGATCATCTAACATTTCCATGTTGTTTGTATTTGTACCTGTGCTCTATTAATTACTATCAAAGAAGAATGATCAATAATACAGTTCAGCACTGAGTTTCTCAGTTGTTATTGGAGATTGTAAATACCTGGAGATCTTGTTAAAATGGGTGGGATGATGTAGAGTGGGGATAAGAAGCTTGTGGATGAAAAAAAGGCACCATACTAGTTACATCATCAATGAAGACTTTATTCAAAACTATTGCAATTGGAGAGAGGTCGAAATCCACTTCACTGAAACAAAAGATGAAAGAATTTTTAAATACTGGATAAACTAATAGAAGAGTACTGGAGGATGCTGGGGCAACAGGACTAGTTAATGTGATTAGGTCATTTGTCCCTTATCAAAGATAGGGTCCTATTTTCCCTGAGACTGGGATACAGAGGTTTCTATCATTTTTGATGATTACTTTTCAAAGGTTCTGAATCCACAAGAAAGACATTCTTATAGATTTACACCACAAGTTGGTAGAGAAATAGGTTATAACTGCAAATTTCTAAAGTAAATGCCCTAATAAAAGGTTAGTAAACTACAATCAGGAAGAAGCCTGTCTATGTTTAGTTAAGCTGAAGACAACATTAAAGGTGTTTTAGTATACACATTTTTCATAAGTTCCCAGATGGTGATGATGTTTTGTGGTTTGTAAACCTTGCCAGATAGCATAGATATGTGCTATTGTATTGATACATAGGACATAGTCATTAACAAAGAGTTATGTTGGTTAATTTTTTAAGCTTCTAGTGTATATCAGGAATATAGGTTTGAAATGATCAATACCTTGGTCTTTCTGATGGTCTGCTAAAAATGCTCTCAAGAGACTTTCCCAGTGGGATCAAATTTGAAGTCAGGTTCTCAGCTCTTAGGCACATGGGATATTTACCACATTTCACTCTGCATAAAATAGGATTATAGTGAAGTTTCGATGCTATATTTTGTTTTAATTATTTGCTCTATGCCCCTAACAGATAAAGAAAACTTAGTTTTGGTCAGTGACAGTGAAAAAAGCCCAATTCAATTCTACAAATAGTCATTACCTGATAAAGTCGAGTTCTTAAATAATCAGCTCAACTAGAGTGGATATGCCAAAACTGTGGAAAATCATTAAAGACAGAATAATAAAATGCCCTTGGGACTTTTTTTTAATTGAATTCTCCAAAGGACATTATTATAAACTAATTTTCTTAATTGCATAAGAAAGGAGGATTTTTTTTTTAATGTGAGTCAAAGACTCTCAAGATATTTCAGTTACCTTCATGGACACTGACTTTTATTCTATTACATTTGATTTGATGATTTAAAGTGTACTTACTAAAATAATCAACATTCTGAAATGTAATTCATTAACATATTTTATATAGAAAATAGTGAGGTCTAAAATGCACTCAAAACACAAGATTTAAATTGCTAAAACTGAAAGTATATGATGATAACCCAATTCTAAGGTCAAAAAACAATTAATTAAATGAAAGAAAATAAATTAATGAATTAATGGGATTAAGGAAGCTTTGCCTTCTTTTCAAAAAAAGGCTAAAAAGCCAAAAGTGTAATTTTTTAAAGACTAGCTTTACATGAATGGAGTTTTTAATCCATTCAAATCCTAATCCAAGTTTAAGAAGTCAAACCAAAAAAAGCCCTAACATTTTTAATTTACACTCATGAGAGGTTCAATCAGACTAAGATGGTGAGTTTGGAAATTTCCTTTTTAATAGGTAGAACCTCTTCTTAGTTCACCTTTACAAAAAAAATGGATGGGTTCCAATGATTTTGGATGCCACATGATAACCAATCATATGACTTCCATTTTCCATTGGTTTTCACTGGAAATTATCAGTCTTTTCTGTACTGCTAACACCACTCTCTGGGATGAATAATTTATGTTGGAAAATTGGATAAGAAAAATTGTAATGTGGAACATTATAAAGATCTTCATATACTTTCAGTACTTTACATCACCTGCCCCTAATCTAATGTCTCATTTTGTCACTTCTACTTGTCTGGCCAGCAAGTATTTTCTCTTTGCCACTTAGCTTTTTAAGCTTTAGTTTTCTAGAACCTTGACATGCATCCACTTTGAGGATCACTTTGTATTTTTTAATTTTTTTATTATTTAAATATTTATGCACATATATATATTTCACGTCTTTGTGAGTCTAGTTCTCGGGGTCATGAGGATCGCTTTTTAGATGGGAACCACTAGACTCATCCACAGTGCTTTTTACAAATGAGAAAAGTAAGGCCACATGTTTGCCTAAGTCATATCAGTAGTAAGTTGAAGAGTTTTGGCTTAAACTAGAATCCATAAACACATATGGTTATGCTGTCAGAAAATATATTCAATAGAGTGACCTGGGATATTTTTTATTAATGGAAAAAAAAGCAGTCCAAATGCACTGCCTTCCCTGCCATAGCTTATTAAATCTTCAGTAACTTGCAAACTACAGCCCATGATAAGTCACTACAGACTGGTATTTATTGAGCATACTTGGCCACTGGCTGACAAGACATTGACTGTAATGTTGTATTGTTGCTCCCAGCCTTTTTGCCTGCATGCTAAATGACTCAACCCATCCGAAGAAATTTATAATGGAAATAGAACTCACCTATTTAGTTCTGATGAGATTGATTTGTTATGAAGTTACTGGCTGTAATGTCTTTGAGAGGGCAGACCTTCATTTCAAATAAAGACAGCCTCATCTTTGGATTTCAAAGCATGTCTATATACTAGCTCTGTATTAAGGAAATGGGATCAAGTCAACTGTTAAAAATGAGAAAAAAAAATGTGTGAAAGAGTTTGGGAAGACTCTTTACATAGCGGCATTAGATTAGGTGCTTCAGAGCATACCACAGGTCAATATTTTTGAAGGCTATGTTGAATCCTATATCAAAATTAGCAATTTTAATTAGATAATGTGACTTCACTTTTCCCATGTTGTCTGATCCCCTGATGTCAAGGTACCTTGCTTCAAGCCTACTTCTGTTATCGGTGTGGTCCCTCTAGGTGTTCTATCATCATGCTTCGCATAGATACAGCAAACTTGAAAGCCACATCTCACTCTTATGGATCCCCAGGCTTGCCAAGGTTTCTTTCTAAGTCTGGCAAATAAGCACAAGCTAATCTGATGTGCTGATTCCCATGAAATTGTTGATGGGATGTAACTGACCAGTTGGCAAGGGCATTCTTCAACCACTCGAATTTGAATTGTAATTTAGCAATGTTCCTTCACAGGCAATGCTGGTACCTGGGATTTAACATTAGGATTTTCTGGAATGACAGCCCTATGGCTGATGGGGTCCATTCAGCCCAATGCATGACTGATACATGAGACCTTTGGTAGCAGAAGGAATCCAAAAGTCTCTCACTCATGGCATCCTGAGGTGGGCATAGATAAAGCCTCATCAAGTCCCAGTGACACTTTATGGAGATCGATCTGTGGCAAATAATCTACTATTATAAGTTCAGTCTGTCCTGGATCAGAAAAAAATAGATCTGCTTCTGCTAGATGCTAGGAACACTGGTATCTGAAGATAGAGACTTAAATGTGCTGTCTGGCTTCTACTTTGCAAACAGAATGGTTGAGAAGGAGGGTGGAGCCATTGAGGAGAGAGTTGCTTTGTGCTGTTGCTTTTGTTTATTTTCTAACTGACCTGGCACAGCGCAGGCGGAGACGATGCATGTTTTCTGACATTGGGCCAGTGATATATGGCCTGACCTTCAAAATGAGGAACATCTTCTCTGTGGGTGAGAGTATAGCCGTGCAAATGCTTTCAGCCCACATTGCTCGGCAGTTTACAACCAGTTCCGACAAAAAGTGTCCACCCCACTGAGTTTGCTGAGGCTTGTATATTGGTTTTAGTTTGAACATTTTGGCAAATTAAGGGCTGAGTGAAACCATAAAATTGATTTTATTTACAACAAAATCTTGTGGTGCCTGTTGGGCGCTCTCTCATCTCTTCCCTTCGGCCTTTGAGGTTGTTTCCCTAGGTGGTTTATCTAACTTTATAATGAATTTGCATCTGTTTTGGTTAAAGGATAATACTTCCCCTGGGTGTCCTCTTAATTGATGTTGGGCACGGTCTGCTTTCTTTTCAGTCTTTTTCTCAGGTAGAAGGGTGGAGTCCTCTTTTCCATCTCTCTCAAACAATATCAAGAACCACTGACAACTGCTTTGTGGGGAACTGATTACCTGTCTGTTAGGTGCTTGAGCTGTGAAGGTTTAGTTTAAACTTATGCCTGATATATTTCAAAGAAAAAATAATATAGTCATGCATTTTGGTTTTTTAACTTTTACTTTTTTGTTGGTAATTAACTTATTTTTTAACTGAGGTGATATAGGAATAACCCCATCAGGTATTACTACGATAATGCACCCACCAACTCACTCATATTCCAGCACCATAGACCATTGTGTTTCCTTTCTCTTTCCTTCTTACCCCCTCCTCTGCCCCTTACCTGCTTTAGTGTATCAATTCTGTAGTCAGCTATCAAGGGTTAATTTTCCAGCTTCTGATGATTTACTCTGTATCCACATATCAGTGATGCCATCCTGTATTTCCCCAAGGTACTATGGACTCAAGTGATCCCCAGTCTCAGCTTCCCAGGTAGCTGGGATTACAGGCGTGCGCCAACACGCCCAATTATTTTTTGAGAGTAGGTCTCGCTATGTTGCCCTGGGCAGGTCTTGAACCCTCGGGTTCAAGCAATTCTTAGTCTCAGTTGAACTCTAGGCTGCACCTGTAGAATGCTAGTGAGTATATGCCACATCTTTTAAAATATTTGAATACATTTCCATTCTGGGAGTGCCAGTATCATCTTTGTCGCATCTTTTAGAGACACAAAGAATTCCAACTTAGAAATTGCAGGGAGAAGACTGACCTGCAAATATCGGGGTGTGAATTCTATCTAGTGGATATGGATTCTAACTTTTCCATCAATGTATATCTTAGAATAAGAGGCTCGAATTATTCATGATCACATTTCTTTATGTACAAAATGAGAAAATTTTTCAGGATAAAAGTTCTCAACCCTGCTTGATATTTTTCAAAATATATATGTTAGCAACTTATCTTCATCAGAGATCAATTAATAAAGAAATCTCTAAAGATGAGACTTGGGCACTGGCATATTTTTAAAACTCCCCAAATTATTCTCATGTGCAATCAACAAACAGTGGATCAGATGATTTCTAAATTTCTTTATAACTCCAAAATTCTCTTATTTTAACCTTCTAGCAATTATTTTTTTTAACTTCAAGTCAAATAGGTTTTACTATTTTGGAGATAAAATGAATTTATTAATTGACTTAGACAAGCATATTAAATAGTACACGTTGTCCACTCAGGAATTGTCAAAATCAAATGTATTCTTTTAAAGAATAGATTATTATACTGGCATTCTCAAACTTTGTGTAAAAAGTTTTTCAAAATACAGAGAAATAGTTCAGCCTCATCCCGTTTGAGTCTGATCCAGTGGATAAGACAGTGACACTGGGATGCCACTGATAAACCCTAGATGACTCCCTCAAATGAATCTAATGGTCTCATATTTAGAAATATTGCACATTCTGTAGTCATTTCTAAGTCTTTGCTAAATAAAGTAGATGTATAAGACCCAATGGCTGTGATTTACCGTAAGATGGTTTGCGTGTCTATTTGGTTCACTAGTGCTGCTATGGATGATATTACAGTGGATGATATAAGCAAAGGTTAGGATGTGATACAGTCAGTGTATTTTGAGTGAATTTTGAGTTTTCCTTAGAACAACATTACAAGCTATCATTGTAAGGGAGCCATCTAGTGGATAAGCATAGAGACCTGTTGCATCTTGTCCTAAGATCTTTGCTTTAAGGGGTTTATCAGACTATAAATTTAAATATATGTGACTAAGTACAGATATGTCCATTGAATATGTATTTATACATTTGAGTTTACATTTATATTAAATATATTAAATTTTAGCAGATGTTAAAATCTTATGCTTTTGTTTTTTTGTTTCAAAAAATAAATTCTCACAATTAAAAAAATAACTTTATTATGTAATTCTCCTTTCATGAAACATATATACAGAGATGAGTTCGACATAGTTTTTCCATAAAATAAAACACATATTCTGTATGTAAGGATATAAAAATATGCAAGTAACTTAAATATATTTTTAGAAATTCTCACTAAATGTTCCTTAAGAGTGATTTTAGGACTTAAAAATAGTTTATACAATTAGAGAAGGCAGGGTGTGGAGAAGGGCTCAGTGTAAGGAACATTGTCATTTCTCTATACTCTGAAGTGTTTAACAGCCCATCGCAAATGCCCTGGCTGATTAGGTCACTGGCAAAATACGCATCATTCCACTTACTGAAGCATTTACATACCTCAGTTAGTCAGCCATCAAACAAACATCCTCCTGGTTTTGTACATGTTACTTTTATAATGTAATCAAGATGAGTTAGACATTTGAGTGACATGTTTGTCTTCCGCACGAAAGAAAAACAAGTTTATCAGAGTGAGATGCCCAAGACACTTTTCGAAGCCCACATTTTAGATTAAGTACATTTTCAAAAGAAATGCTTTAAAAACTTCATATTTTTTAATTAAACTGGAAATATTCTAGAGCAGCTTACATTATATAAATTTATCTATTGGATCATTTCTCCTTCTTGTCACATGTGTTGGGCATCTTTTCCATTTGTCACTGACTCTGCCATTCAAGTGACTGCAGGTTTTCTTCCCCAGTGTTACTTTCTCCTTCCAGGGTCCAAGCTTCCAGATTCCTGTAGGATATTACTTCCTGATGTTCTCTGGGAACTTCAGCATGCCCCACACCAAATTAGTTATCTTTGCACTACTGCTCATTAGTTGTGTATTTCAATTAAAAGTCCTCAAAAGACTTTTTTGGAAGTCCTTAAAGGACCTCTTTAATTTTCCTCTTTTCTAATCTCCTCACCCTTTGTTTCCTGTTCTATAACTAAACTCTATCTGGCATCATTTATTCATAATACTCTGTAAAACAGGGTGAAAAAGTAAACACCTGTGGAAGGACAGTTGCCCCTAAGAATCTCCCCCAGATTCCCACTCCTGGTGGGACCTAGATAATCCCTTCTCCTTGAGTATGAGAAAAAAACTGAGTAAGTAGGATGTCCTTCCCTAACTCAGTTAAATATGTGTGGGGAAAATGGAAGAGGATTTTGTATTTACAATCAAGGTCCCAAATCAGTTGGTTTTAGCTAATCAAATGGAGATTATCCTGGGTGGGCCTGAATTAAGCAGGTCCCTGAAGTAGGGAGTGGACCTTCCAGTGGAGGGAGATGACCAAATGTGCTGGAAATGAAATACTCCTTGATAAAATGGGAATCTGTGTTTTCCAATTGCCATGTGGTAAGGACATTTGAGTGGCCTCTAGGGCTTGCAGTGCCCTCTGGTTACCAGCCAGCAAGAAAACAGAGTTGTAACTCACACAGGAATAGAATTCTGTCAAGAACCTTATGAGCATGGAAGAGGTCTTGAATTCCCTAAAACAATGCAACCCACTCCTCACCTCTTTGCAGGCTTATGAGGTCTGGAACAGGGAGCCCAGTTAAACTGTATCTATACTCCTGACCCATGGAAATTGTAAGATAATAGTTGCATATTGTTGCAAGCCATGGAAGGTTTGGTATTTTGGTACACAGTAATGGATAACCAATATAGATCCTCCTTATCTTTTGCTTTGGATGGGTGCAGTAACCTTCAAACCAGTTGCCTAATTGTATCCATTTCCATGAAATCCTACCTACTCCCACCAGTGCCATCTTCCTTGAAAACAGGCTACATACTAAGACAGTATGGAGGACCCTCAGACTAATGAAACTGGAACTGCCATTCGACCCAGCAATTGCTCTCTTGGGAATCTACCCAAAGGACACCTCAATGTAGGTACAAAAGGATGCCTGTGCTTGGATGTTTATTGCAGCACTATTTATAATTGCAAGGGCATGGAAACAACTCAAATGTCCCAAAACAGATGAATGGATGAAAAGGATGTGGTATATATACACAATGGAATATTACTCATCAATTAATAATGACAAATTTGATGATTTTATGGTAACATGGATGTACCTAGAGAAATCATATCAGCAGAAACAATTCAGAAAGTAAAAGACAGAAACCAAATGGTTTCACTAATATATGGGCAACCAAACAAAAGCACACAACTCGGTGGGGGGAGACCAGCTGGAGAGGCCAGGGAGGAGAGGAATTGGGTGACCCCCAGGAACTACAATGATGTGAAATATACATATACATAAATAAATTATTTATATAATAAAATTTTAAAAAAGCAACTACAATGTAAGCTCCTAAGGTAGAGGATTTGTCTGTTTGGCAAATGCATATCATCTGTCTGCCTTTACATGCATCCAAACCTTTGCAATCCCTGTTACCTGTAGCGAGAGCCCCTTCTGATGTAAGAAGTTTCCCTAATAAAGTGCTCATGCTTATGGATTCTAGAGTTAAAACACTTGGGTTCAAATTTCAGCCCCAATACTTCCTAGCTTGGTGACCACCTGAAACCTGCATACCTTCAAGGTAACCTTGGTTTTCTCATAAAATATGAGAGATAATTATTATCATTCAGGACTATTTTGAAGATAAAATAAGACAGTGCTTTTGATATATTTTGACAGTGCCTGGATTATGCAATAAACTGCTGAATGCTGCTTACAGTTATAATATTGAAAGTCTTCTGCTGTCTACCTTCCCTTCCTGTCTTCCAGTCATATGAATCAGGAACCCACATGTCTCCTGTAGTGTCTACAGCTGGCTGTAAATGCTTGGAGTTTGGATACCTGTTTAGCCTCAGGCTCTGAGTTGGCTGTATGACCATGGGCAAGTCTCTTCACAGTTCCGGCTGGGGTGTCTGTGTGGAACTAATTATAACATAAATCAGTCCCATTAAACAACAGCTAAAATTTGGTCAGTGTGACCATTTACTATGAGACTAAGACACATTGCTTTAGCATTTTGAAGATCCATAGAAAGCCTTTTCTCAACTTAGAAACAGTTGTGTTGCTCCTAAGTAATCTGTGTGGTGTTGTTTTCATCTTTCAGCGAGCTGGAAATTGCAAGAAATCTGGACTAACTTCAGTTATAAGTTTGTTCTGTATTTCTATCTTTGCCCTTCCTTTTGTTTTCCTTAAATTTTTTTTTTTTGCTATGTTTAGGTTAGGTACTTTTAATTAATTCTTGATAAAAGAGGACTAAGACTAAACACAAGAATATCATCCAGTGTTTGTAAACCTAGTTCAAGTACTATTTAATTTTGTGTGTGTGTGTGTGTGAGTGTACTCTTAAGTGCTTTGGTGGTAAGAATTAACAAATCATATAAAAATATTGAGGAAAAACAATAAGAAAACCACTTATAAACTTGCCATGTGAGTCTGATTTCTTGCCATTAAATTGATCGTAGGTGCAATTCATAAAAAGGAAAGTATAGTACTTCTCACATCACTTGTTTAGTTAAAATAACCCAAGTGCTGTAGCATAAGGATGTCCGTGTGCGAGGCCTATGATTTAACGAACTGATGTTGATATTGAAACTGGTATTCTCTTCCCTCCTGGAGAAATGGACAAATCTGTGCTATACCAGCTGCTTTTCCACCAGATTCTATTTGAAAGTCAATTGGTGAATCATCCCCTATGCTTCATTGAACATAATGTTGAGCAGCGAGATTTCTGGGTTCTATTGGTGTGTTGAGGCAGCACCAGACAATCTACACAGCACTGAAAATATTAGTCAAATCACTTGTCTACCATCCTGCAGCAACGCAGATGACTGGGAACTTGCTTCTTTTTTAACCCTTTAGGTCAATGACTTCTACAAAGCATGCTTCTGCGTGGAGCTGTGCTCACACTTTATCATGGAGAAATAATCAAAAGGCTTGACTGAAATAAAAGCACACTTGTCAAAGTAGTCTCTCTGTAATGATTCAAATGCTCCTTCAGTTTCCAGACTTTAAAGTATATGATTTTTATTGCTTTATTGAGCTAGGATAATCGTAAATATGATCAAAGTCACTCTGTATGTGGAATCAGGGGTGGGGATTAACTATGTGGTGAGGTTTTAGCAAGACCATGGAGCTATTTTGTGCCAGTCATCACTGAACTGCACTGAAAATTAACTCTGGGTGTAAGCAGAACCGATGCATCCCCTATGTTCCATCTGTTTCTTAATTTTCATAATTCTTTCCATTTCAAAGTCACAACTGCAATACTTTATATATTCAGTATTAGAAATAAGGACATCTGTATGGCATTGATTTTGTTAAATAGGTCTTCAGTAAAATAAAACCATCCCTTGCAGTAATGGGTGAGAACTTGCCTTTTACCTAGAGCCAAATTCATTAGAAATTCATGCTCACAGCCCAGAGAAAAACAAAGTTTTTATGAGGTTTCAACAAGTAATATATCTGCATGATGGGTTGTTCCAAGAAGCTGAGCAAATGAAAATGTCAGTTTGCAGAAACTGTCAAAACCAGCATAACCTAATTTAGTATTGCTGCTTATTTAATAAACCACCAGTAGCCCTACCAGATAGAGTCCTGTCAATCTTGCAGAGAAAGTACTCATTCCTCTTGCCTTTAAGTGAGCTTTATAGACCCTCTAGACTCTGCTAATGGGAAAAGAACATTAATTAGATACAGCACCCAATCATTAAACAGCAGCAAGCATAGTTAGTGTTCTTAGCTATGAAATGCCAAAGTCTTGATCTGACTATACCTTAATATGTCAAAGTCAGACCCCAGTTTTCAGACAGTTATAAAACAAGGGAACTCACTCTGCTTTACACATGGTGCCTCCTCAAAAGTACAAATTGAAGAGTACTTTTACTAATGTAATATTTATTACTTGCTTATGAGCTGCAGATATTTTCAGTATAAAATTTGTAGAAGCAATGATAGGCACCTACCTAGCCATGGCTCTGGTGTTTGCATATTAAGAATCTCGGTACTACTAATTTGCACAAATACATATCTTTACTAATGCCACGCCTGATTTTATGATTTATGGTTGTTTGTCACTGAAAACTAATGTGTGAGACTGGCCACGGGTACCAGTTTCAGAAGACAGCACCTATTCAGTGGTGTATATACAAAAATAGCAGTGGGGGAACTGGAAGAGGTGGGGCTGGAAATGACAAAGGTGTGGAGGTAGGAGGGATGTGTGAGGAGGTATTACTCAAGAAAATATTCATGCACTTTTAATTGCATAGAGTTATCTGATTTCAAGTTTCAAAGACAGACTGAAAAGGATATAATCAGCACTCTGCATGTTGGCACAATAGACATTTATAGGGAGACTGGAGGAAATGATACAGCTGAATGAACTCAATAGCTGCAATGTGGAACCTTCCTCAGTGCTGGGAATGGAGAAGAGTGGAAAAGCACAGTCACCAGATTTGGCAGCAAGCTGTGTTTTCTCAGTACAGTAGATCCCTATTGCTCCTGAGTATTAGTGAAAGACCTGCACACCTGCTTCTGTTATTCTCAAGCTGAACGATGATTACAGAGTTTATAAATGGCCTTTCTTTCCTCTCTGCTGATGTTGCCTCATATGTGGGAGAAGAGAGATTATCTGGGTATCTAAATATCACCTGGAATTGGTGTACCGTGCAGCGGGTTTTCAAGATGTTTGAGTGGATGATTTTGGTTGATGGTTTTAGATAGTGCAAAGGTTTCAACATCTTTAATCACATTATCTTGCTCATATTCTATTTGTTCTTCATTGTCTATTCTTTCTTCACCACCTATTGATAATAACTGTTGTGTCTCTACAGGCCTATTACCTAGTCATATTGACACAATTTTGCCACTGTGTGACATTGCTTGTCCTTTCTGTGTCATTTCTTTTCATATGCCATTCCTTTACTTTTAAACAAATTATTGTTGAGGTACTATCAGTTTAAAATGCTGCATATGATTTAGAGGTACAGGTTCATACCACTTCATGTATGTGTTACCACATACCTACCACCAAGCACCTAGGATCCTCCCGATGGCCATTTCTTCCTTTATTGTTTATTCAATCGCATGTGATTTGTGTAGTCAACCTCTTCCTGTGGGACAACGGTCTCTTACATGATGGTACATTATAATCTCAGTTTTACATGATCACCATATAATTCATATCACCTATGACAGTTTGGGGAAGAAAGGTTGTTCCACTGGAAAAAGGGAAATACAGCAGGGGGAAGTGATACAGCAAAGACCTTATGACTTTGAGTTTTGTGAACAGAGAGAGCACTGAAAGTCTGTGAGCAAAAAGGACCTGCTTGCACATTTCCTGGCTACTTTGCAGTTTCTGAGTTCAATTCCAATGGCTATGGTAAATGCGAAGAGGCATTAAAAAGATATAGCATCAGGATGCTTTACTGTAGTTCTGCCTTGTTGTGTGTGGCATAGACTTGATACTAAAAAGTCGATAGCTAAATGAAATTCTCTGTATAAGATTTTTTTTATCCAACTGACTTCTGTTATAGAATTGAAGCTGCATTTGCAGGGGAAGATAAATGACCCTATGAAGGGCAGAAAAATCAGAATGTTATCATAATAGAAAGAGGATGAGTCACAAACAAAACTTACCCCTTTGCCATATTTAAGTGATGAAAACATGCAGAGAGGCTTCACAATTCATTCCAAATTACAGCAGAAAATAGATTCAATCTGTGCAAGTCAGTTATGTTCAACTTTTCTTACGTACACTGTATATCATTACATAAAGGAGCTTTTTAATTAAATATTGATATTCAACAAGTTAATACTTCAGTAGTACTTTCTAAGTGTCAAGCACTATTCTAGCTGATTTGCTCCGGTAGTTTTATTTACTAAACAGTTCAACAATCCTATGAGACAGTTCATTCACAAGAGGACCTATGCTCTAGCTTATACTTGTAATAAATGATAAAGATAGGATTCGAGCATAGCTGTTCTCCAAAACCTGTGTCTTTCAATTATGCTGTAAATGCTTCTGAATTGAAAAGCTGTAATAAAAAGTAAACTGCCAGGTTGGACCTGAATTCTTTCATGATTATCATCATCTCAGGAAAATCACTTTATTATTTGAATCTTTAAGTTACAGATACAAATTTTCTCTCAAACTGAGGTTCAGCATTCAGTCATATGTAATGACTGAACATTTGTCTTATACACAGGACTTTGCTAAGTGTTAAGGGTCTACAGAGGATGATGTAAGTCAAGATGATGACATGTATGATATAGTAAAATGCAGATAATAATAAACAACATTCATTTTAAGATTTATTTGGATATTGCATATTTAATATGGAGCAGGCTCTAGGCTATATATTATATCATCTAATTTATACTCCATGAGATATATTGTCTTGCATATATTATCGCATGTAATTTTCACAACACCTTAAGGCAAGTCATATTTTTCAGTTTTATTGATGATGAAGCTGAGACGTGAACAAGTAAGCAGTTTATCCATGATCAAAAAGAAAGTGGCAGAACTACCATTCAAATCCTGGACTATGTGAGGGACGATCCCATTTTATTTCTACTAATATACTTCAAATCTAATCATCCAGTCTGAAGGAAATAACATGCAATGCTCCTCTTAAGTTGCAAGTAGGAGGAGGTTACATCTGAATGCTTGGCCAGCATCCATCAACCCCGGTCTCTTTTTGCCTAGATCTTACAGGTCCCTGGGATTTTCCTCACCTCTCCACACATGGTAACGTGGAGAAATCCCAAAGTAAATATCTATCTAGCCTTTCTACTTAGACTCCAGAGTATGGCAAAATATTTTACTAGTCTGAATAATGGCATGAGTAGAAATAGAGATATGTAATAAACTTTGTAACCATGATTTCTACTTAAAAGTGGGGATTTTTTCCCACTTACCTGTTGCTCTTCTACTCCACTCCTACCATTATTCCAATATTGGGTGAAGATCTACTCTCTCTAAGACCTATGGTCACCTCTGATTTCAGTACTCATTTAGAAGCCCGACTGAGTCTCTCTCCTTTAACCAAAATTACCTATTGAGTGACACTTAGGAAGAGAAGGGTTGTATTTCTTCCTCTTAAAGAGTCTGATAACATGACCCCTATCTTTTAGAAATTTAGGACTAAGATTATAAAACAATTTCTTCTGTTCTCTTCTGCTCTTCTCATCTGTTTTAAAACACTGCATGCTAACATTGTGTCATTGCATATTTATCCCTACCATCTATTTAGTTCTGGTGTTCTGATTACTTACAACTTAGGTGTATACCTGTATATGTTATATTCAGATGGAGACAAATCGAGACAAAGTTTCCTTGACACTGATGCTTGAATCAATGCTGGAATAGAACTTTGGTAGTTGTGTTAATTTTTTGCAATTGGATGTTACAGACACTAATACAAAAATGACTTTGCACTGAAATATGACATCTCAGGAAGGCTGGTAAATCTTTGACATGAAAAGCAAAATAAATTAAGAAGCAATTTTATTAAGAACCAGTTAGATCTTCAAAACTTGAGCCTCAAAGAGCTTGAACAAAGTAACTATTTAGAAAAAGAAAAGATTGATTCTTGGTGTTCTTAAATTCATTGAAATGATTCTTTTAGGTGTTAATAGCATTTGAATGGAGAATTATTTTATCTTGAATGTTCAGTACACCTCAGGAATGAGTTAAAATATTTATTTTATGCCTTTTAAAAATTAAGCTTCTAGTCTTCCATCCCAACATCAAAATTTGCAAAATTGTATTTGAAATGAAGTTGTAATCAGCTTATATATGGAGGACTATGTATTTCCATTTACTACATGTATCCCAGCAACAAAACTTCACCATCCAGATTCCATAGTGAATCTGTTATCTGAGTATTCCAATCACTGAGGTTCCTCTAAACGCTGGAACTTTCATCTTTAGCAGATGAATCAAACTTGACAATCCTCAGACTGGAGCAAGAGCAGTTCCACACATACTCGCTCCCAAAGAATTTGTCAGATACACATCCAGTCTTAAGAGTAGAGTATCTGAAAAGTAATATTTAATCTCTTTTTGTTGGTTTTCAACATTAATTGTCATCTGCTGGTGCTTTAGTGTACACCCAGGTAGAAAACTGAAACCATCAAGATCTCTTCCCTGTTTAGGAGTATGACTTTGAGCAGGATGCCTGCAGCAGTCCAGGCCTCAATCACAATTGAGTCAAATGCTGAATCAGCCCCTCCTCAGCACCCCAACTCACCAACACCCTAAATCTATTCCCATACACACTGATAATGCCTATTTCCTCCAGGAGCCTCTCTGATGATATATAGATGACTTTCTCACCTCACCCTGATCGCTGACCTACTTCTCATTACCCTCATGCTGTTTGGACAACTAAAGAAAGGATTCTCCTAACAGCTGGAAAGGCTGCTCTGAATGATTGTCATGCAGCAGTCTCCTCTACCCTCAGTAATCATCCCTTCATTTTTCTGCTTCCTGATGTTACTGCAAATTTTCCAGAAAAAGCTGTCTTGTATGTGGGTTACCTTCCAATCATATAGTCTGGCTCCTTTCAAGTGGGAAATCAAAAAATTGCATCATGGCAGCAATTATTTCTTATGGTTCCCTCTTTCTCATTGGTTTATTGCTTGAATCTACAGAGGATGCTAAATTCTTCACAAGGAGGGAAGCTTTGCAGTTTCTTCTTCTCTAACCAGAATTATTTTTGAAGTCTAGAGTGGTCTACAAAGTTTGACATTCTTAAAGTCTGACTGCAGGCAGGGTAAAGGGCAGTGTGTATCCATGTATGTGGACATGGGCATATATTTTCTTGGTCAGTAATAGGCATATGGTTAAATGAACTTGACAGCATTTTTATTTTTAATGTAAGGTGATGGACATTTATCTCAAAAACCTGAAAAGCAATTTTTTTAAATCAAGTAGGAAAGCAAATCAATAGCCCATGATATCATACTTCAGTTGGGTTCATACATTCTATTTTCCATGGAGCATACACAATAGCTTTGTAAGCTTGTTGGCAATGTCTGGATTTTACTGTAACATATCATTTTCTAAAATCATATTTGACTACTTTAACGTCATCAAAATTCTATGCTGCAATGTATAACAGGTATAGGGGGAGGCTTATAGCACAAAACAGGTAATTTATTAATTTTCATATTTATTTCAGTCTATTTGAAGAGATATGAAAATCCCCTAATATTCTCCCTTATTTCAAGGAGTATTGCATGAATATTACAGTCCCCTGATCCCAGAGACATATAACACAGATGTTAAAGGAATTATACTACCATACTATAATAACACAAAGGAAAAAAAAGAACCAAGGTGAAAGATCAAATAGGGTGAATAATGGTAAAATGGTAAACATATTCAAAACCAGAAGCTCTGAGAGAAGATAAAGTAAGTGGTCTTTGGACAGCAAAGAGGCAGCATTCAGAATGTCCTATTTGAGCTCTAGTTTAGACATTAGGGAAAGGAGAGACATCTGTATACTGACAGGAATGACACGAAGCAATTAAAAGCAGGACATGTAAGCCCATGTGTGTTTTGATATGTCATTTTGAGTAGTGAGTGGGATACACTAGGGTTCTTTATCCTTTCTGAGTTGGGGAAGTTACTATTATATTTTAGGTAAATTTAATAAATGTGTGGAGAGGTAAAGGAACAAAATCGGGTGACTTAGTACTGGATGTTTTAAATTTGCACTAAATTAGCAAGAAAAAGACAAATTCTAATAGTTGCCTATAATACATATCACAATAGAAAAACATGCAACACACTTAAAAATCAATAAGAGCAACAATTCAGTGACTACAGAGTTCTTGGAAAAGTAAAGTCTTTTGACTTTGAAATGTATGAAAATATTCAACTTCTTCCATAGTAAAAATTATACAAACAAACAAAACTTTCACCCATCAGGTTACAAATTGGCAAGATGTGGGGATCAGGTTGCATCCATTGTCCAGGAGGGTTAACTCATTATGTCTCTGTGCAGAACAATCTAATGTGTCAAAATGAAATGGTATGCGCTTTGATTCAGCAGTCTTCAAATTTCTTTTCCAGATGTACTGCAAATTTAACTGCAGATCTAGCAGATCATCCATGTCATAAGTGGTGTGTGTGTATGTGTGTGTGTGTGTACATTCATTATCTTTTGGGTTGTGTAAGGTTGGAAATTGTTCAAATATGCATCCATAAAGGACTAAGAAAAATATGGTTTAGCTTCACAATATTCTGCTATGAAAAAGACAATTTTATTTATTAGTATAAATATTCAAATGATATACATATATATCATCAATATATATCATGTATATATAGGTATAGAAAGAATTTGAAAGTATATTGCTAAATGGAAAAATAGATGGTACAGAAATGGATATAGTAGGTCACTACTTGTGGGGAAGAATGATGCTTATGCTCGTGCACACAAAGACACATACATTCCACGATGATCATAGAATGTCTCTGGCATATTTATACTTGAAATTCATTAAGGAGGTTGCTTATAGGAAAAGGGTGCTGGCTGGCTGACTGTCTGGAGAGATTGAAGTGGAAGAGGACTGATTTTCAATGCAGACACATTCATGCCTTTTTCATTTGATAATTTATTGTATGCTCTACTTACAGTAATATTTACAAATTAAAGAGAATAGAGGAAAGTATGGATTCTAAGCATACATTTCTCTCTGGAAGTAAAAGTGTGCATTCAGCAAGAAATTATTCCTTTTGTATTAGGAATCTGGTAGTAGTGCACCAAATTGGGAGGAAGAAAAGTGTTCACAGATATTTTGACATCAAACTGAGATCATTTGATAGTTTTTGCCTGATTAATATTCTTAAATGATTATGGAGAGGGTGTTGTGACCCAGAAATGCAATATTCCATTACAGTATCTCGTTTACATCCCATTAACACTGACAGCACTCGATGTTACCTTGTAAAGATTTTTTTACATCAGCCTCAGTTATTTAACCATTTTCCAATTATTAAGCAATATATGAATCAGCTCACATTCTGCATTCAGAACAATGAAGATCAAAATATGTATTTCTTTTGGCAATTATGGATTACAACAGTGAAAAATGGATTTCTGAGTTTGAAAAGTGTGGAGAACACGTCAAAATTTTATGTGAATATGAGAGAACATTTTAGTTATAATTAGAAGACCCTGATGGCCTAATTTTCCTCATTAATGCTGAGAGATTTTTTGCAAAGTACTTTGACTTTAAGGTACCAAATGCCAAATCAGTTAGATAAGGAAAAAGCATCAGAAATAAAGATAAAGGAATTCCTGTATACTATCCAGCTTACATCAAATATTTTTTAATTGGAGTGTAACCTGTAGTATAGGAAATTTTGCACACTATTTTCTATGACATCTCTTCCCTTGGAAGTTTTTGTTAATTTATTTTTTTAAAGGGAAGTAACATTTTTTTTTACAAAATTGTATGTGATTTGGGGTATATAGGATCACCCCCTTCAAGTATTGTTACCAAGCCACAAATAACTTTGAAAAGCATGCCCAAGTGACATAAGTTAGCTATGTAGACTCTAGTTGAACATAAGAATTGCTGATTCAATTTTCTCCTCAATGTACCTCAAACTATAATTTAGTAATGAGCATATCACATTTGTCATTTTCATTGGCTTCATTTCATTACCATACTTGCTACTTACTCACCATGCCACTTAAGGAGAAAAACGTCTTCAAGGGAGTGATAAAGAAACCGCCATTGAGAAATAGGAACAACAACAAAATTTATCTAAATAATTAAACATATTTGATGAGCATCCTGCTGATCTCTTAGTTAATAAACTTACATGAGTGTTGGGTGAGTAATAATTGATGCTTTTGGAAAAAAATGAAGACAATTCTGAAGTATGAAGCCCGCCAACTGATTTGTGAATAAAATTTCACAGACAGTTTACTGAGGGCTGAAAATGCCATTCTTTTGAGACTTCTCATTCTCCTTTTTTACATTTGGAACCCAAAGTAGAGAATGATTTCTCTTCAAACAGCACCAGAGGCCATTTCATTTCACTTCTGGTCTCTCAAGTATTATTCGCGTATTCCTTTTGCAGCATGGTATCTAAAATATTAAGATTTATTTCTCTGCATTGTATCATTAAAAATAAGCTTTCCGCAAGGACAATGAAAGGTGTTGAGATAAAACCCAGGTTTCTCTTTCATACATTCAAGTAAACTGTTTGTGTCAGCAGTGGTATCTTGGATGTAGTCCAGTACTTTAATTGGCTCTTGTTTGCTTAATCTCCTATAACTGATAATGTTATTATAGAATCTTAGGACTCTGAAATCTCCCATCAGACGAAACAAGCCTTGTAATGAGGATCCCTTCATTTTAGCTGGCTTTGGTTTGGTTTGAGCCAACTCAGTCCCAACTCATGTGTGAGAAATACATTATTTTTCCTAACAACCAGGTTAATTTCAAATCGGGAAACATTTATTTTGTATCATTTCTTTTCTGAAATCGTTGAGTTCAGGAAAGTAAACTTGGAGGGAATTTAAATTAAGCTGAAATAGCAAGGAGATGAAATTAAATTGGATTTTATAACCTCTGTTTTGCAACTAGGTTGATGTTAATTTGTATCTTGAAAGACAAAGTACTATAATGTTTGCTATTTTGAATTTACGTTGTTTTCTTCTATAATAATGAATCTATGTATATACTTTGCCTTTCTAGATTCTGTATCCTTTATCCATCAGACATGTTTACATTATATACACCATCCATATCATAGCTGTCTGCATAAATGCAGATTATGACATAGTACAAGATGTCAAAGGTGACCCCTCTGGTAATTTTGACTTATGAAAAATTTTGAGGGAAGTAAAGGAGCAAACCAATTACGTTTATGGAAAATCAAGAATTATAGACTAGACACAGCAAATGCAAAGAAAAGCCCGAGGCAAATTGATATGATTTGGGGCAGGGAACATCCTGGAAGATGCAATGAGAGACAGGGTGGGAGATGATATCAGTCTTTGGTGACTTAAGTGGTTTGGGAATGGATTCCTTATATATATTTTCCCATCAAAAATGTTCTTATTTACCATTCATTTACATAAATAAATAATTTTAGGAGTACAGCTTCACACCTCAACATGTGTGTGTTACCGAAGTTCCAGTGCCAAAACACTAAGTTCACATGAACCCTCTTTCTCCTCTCCTCCCCCAGATTGGGATTTTAACTAAATTAGTTTTCACAGACTTTGAAAGATGTGTGGTAACTTTCTTTTACTTTCTGACTTATCTTTCTTCACAGAATCACCTTCAGGTCCAATCATAGTGTCCCAGAACTACTGTTTCTTCTATTATTAACTTATTGTCTTCCATTGGATGTATATGCTACAATATTTTTTTAATCCAGTCATCTATTGATGGACTAGATTCTTTTGAATTGTATGGGTATGCAATGAGATACCATCTTACAACACTAAGAATGGTCCATATCAAAAAAAAAAAAAAAACAGGCAACTAGTTCTGGCTTGGATGTGGAGAGAAAGGAACACTTTCACAGTGCTGATAGAAATGTAAATTGGTCCAGGCACTATGGAAGGCTGTGTGGGGGACCCTCAAACAACTGAAAATAGAACTACCATTCAATCCAGCAATCCTAATTCTGGGAATCTATCCAAAGGACACCAAAAAACTAATTCAAAAAGACACCTGTACTCGAATGTTTATCGCAGCACTATTTACAATAGTCAGGATATGTAAGCAACCCAAATGCCCCACAATTGATGAAAGGTTGAAAAAGATGTGGTATATTTTGCACATTGGAATATTATTCTGCAATCAAAACCAACAAATATGAAGCATCTGTGATAACATGGATGTACCTAGAGGGAATTTTATTAGCAGAAAGAAGTCAGAAAGAAAAAGACAGAAACCATTTGGTCTCACTTATAGATGAGGTATAAGCATAATAAACAAAGGACCAGAAAAAATGTCAAAATAAACTGTCAGTGGAGCTGGGGCAGGCTGCTAGGGAGAGGGTGATAGGGTGGGATACCCAGGCGAATGCAGTGATGTAATACACACACACACACACACACACACACACACACATACACACATATAACTATGTAAACAATAAACTGGTTAATAAAAATAAACCAAAAATAAGAATATTGAATAATTTTTAAATGATTTAAAAAATAGAAATAAACAAATAAATGAATTGCATGTGTATAATATGGTGGTTAAAATAGGATATCAAAGTTATGGAGAAAAACTAGAAATAATAACAGTCTACAAGAATGCAGATATGGTTTCTGTAGTTGAGTACCAAATTTCTCTCTGACTTTCTTAGTAGCCAGGACATAAAGGGAAACAAAAAAAGTCATCATAGTAAAACAAATAAATAAGTGCCCAATCGTATGGGGAAATTCAAAGTACGTAATGAAAAATATGACTCTTGCTTGTCTTCTTTGTCAGTCTAATATGCTTTTTTTTCCTTTATTTTCATTACTTTGTCTCTCCAACTTTGGGGGTTTTTTTTGTTTGTTTTGGTTTTTGTTTTTCATTAAGGTAACATTGGTTTACAACACATATTTGATTTGGAGGTATAGGCTCACCCCTTTCAGGTGTATGTTATCACAACACATCATCTACCGAGGTACTGAAAACCCTTCTTCATAGTCTATTGAGCTCCCTCCCTATATCATTTCCCCTCCCCCCTCCCATATAGCCTCAATTCTACAGTGAAATGTCTTGGGTTTGTTACTGGTTTGGCTTTATCTGACCCTTTGTTTTATTTCTGTGCACACTAAACACATTTCTACACTTCAGACATTATGTAATTCCATCAAATTTTAAATAAGTATAAATTATAAAATCTGCCATTTTTAATTTATACTCTACCATACTTACATTTTCTTTACTTACTTTGCGTATGTCAATAGTTTTTTTTTCACCCCAATGTTGAGGTGGACAGTTCTAGCATTTTTTTACTAGAAATCACATGACAAGTCCTTCATGTACTAAGAAACTATTTACTTCAATTAGATTATTGTTTCTTTATATACACTGCCTCTTTTATGTCATGTTGCAAACTATATCTTCTAGTCCAAAATCATAGATACATATATGTGCATATATAATAAAAAATATTGTCCATCATGATCCAGCATCAAGAAAGCTTACCTATATGGGAAAGAACAAGAAAGTGAACCAACATATCTAGGATAGTTATTAGTTACTTAATTTTATAAAAGTAGATAATCCCAATTGAAATAACAAAAATAATATTTGAATTTTATGAAAAGGGATGGACAAGAGGATATCACTGTCCTTATGATTAAAACTTGTCATGTTAGATAATGAGATAGTAAGATTCCAAACATTTTCTGGAATTTATACTCTAAAGTGGATAGTGATTTAAGCAAATCAATTAAAATAGTCCAATGAAGTAGAGGACAAATCAGGCAATTCACTCATATGTGGAATATGGACAAGCAAAACAAATAAACAGAAACCTAAACTGAACAAATCCTGGGACTCTGACTGCAGAAGTAAAGATACCAGAGGAGAATTGGCATGGGGAGATCAAAGGGGGAGCAGGCACAATGGACTATGGTGGAGGGTTATTGGTATTTTGCTATTGGGTGTGGTGTGGAAATAAAAGTGTGAAGCTGTACCCCCAAATCATAGTTTGTAAACCAATGCTACACAATATAATAATTGTACAATAAATTGAAAAATAAAAACATACAGAGTAGAAAGAGTTAAGATTTGTATAATAAAAGACAGAAGACAGATTAAATGAAAAGAATGAACAGGTACAATGATGGCAGACAAGTAGTCTGTGGAAACTTGTTAGGATTACCCAAAAACTGAATAAGGATATTGAAACAATAACAGCTAATATGTAGTGTGTTTGCTGGCTGACAGACATTTTAGTCAAATTCCTTTATTTGGTGCTACAAGCCCCTGAAATTGTCATTGTTGTTCCCTTTTCAGACAAGAAAACAGAGCTCTGAAAAAATTGAGTTCTCGGACTCAAAGGCGTTGATTATCAAAGACCTTAAGTTAAGTCTTTCGTGAAGTTGGAGATTTGCACTATCACTTTACACCAGGTATTGTGGCTGCTCCAATCAGGAGACCAGGAAAAGATGATTAGAACCTCCAGGTAACATGCGGTAGTGTCGCAGAGCAGTCTAAGGCACTGGATTTAGAACATCCAGGTGAGATTAAGTGGAACCTTTAACAGGGACTGAAGATGGAGGGCAACTGCTTTAGGGCACCTGAAAACTGACAAGCATTTAGGTAAAGGGTAAATGGATTCAGAAACTCTATTGAATTTGTGATATGAGCAAAAATCATGTATGTCTGAAGAGAGATGATTCTCTACCTCTAAATCAAACACGGTATTGTAAGCCAATGTGTCTTCAATTTGAAAGAAAATAAATTTAAAAGAAAATTAATTGAGTTTGTATTTAGTGGGCAATTTAAAAGGTAGGTTGATGAAAATCTCATTTACAGTGGGAAAATATATTTAACTTGTACTGGATATAAAAAGAGGCAGAAGCAGGGAGGTAGATCCATGAGTACTTGTCAACAGTTTGCCATAAGCACAGATACAGTGTAAAAAAAGAAATTCAACAATTGAAGAACCAAAAATTGAAATGAATCTGAAGAATAGCTTCTTATACTGAATCTATTTCCTGGGAAGAAATCCAGTGGTCCTCTCTTAGGAAACAAGAAATAAATTTAACAAATGCCACCATCTTTCCAAATTTCATCTTTTCTAGCTAAAGTTTATGTTTATGATTTATATTCATGGATGTGATAGTCACCCAAGAGATGTCTTATGTAAAACAGCTATCATATACATTACAAAATGGAGTACACATGTACAAATGTGAGAGCAAGGGAGAGAGAGAGAGAGAGAGAGAGAGAGAGAGAGAGAAATTTTAAATGTTTTAAAGCTATGCAAGGGTTATTAGATTGTAAAAGAATTGTTCCAGTTCAAGGCATATGCATTTATACAGTGGACTACTGTGATGAGATGAGACTTAGAAACAAGTCAAAACACTTGAATGGAAGCTGAATAATCATATATAAGACAGATGAAATATTCCAAAGTCACCTTGAAATAAATATAAAATTGATGTTGGCAGCTCGACAGTGACAAGAGTCAAGAGATTATGCTGCTGTGAAACCACAAAAAATGCAATTGATGTTTTAATCTAAAATATCATGTCTGAAGGAAAAGTCTGAAACTAGGAATTGTTTTTTAAAAAGAAAAGTGCATTGGTTGATGTATGTCTGATTCAACTGCTTTTCATTTTTTTATCCTCCTATAAGAATAATAATAAAATTATTATAATTTCCTAGTTCTTATCTTTCGTTCTATTTCTTAAAATGAATTGGAAGTGCTTTGTTGGTGGACATAGTGTGGTAATGTCCATCTGAAGCAGTATGAACTTATGCCCTCAAATTATCTTTAACATTGTAAATCATTTACTCCAATAAAAATAATATGATAGAAGATGAATCTCAGTCTTTTTTTTTAAAGACAAGAACCTACAGCCTTCTGAGATTGTATCATTATATATAAAAACTATTGGAGATATTTTTTTATTGTTTGAACATGGTATTTCTTAAGAAGTGAAGTGAACCCTTTCAGTTTTAAATAAAATATTTGTGTGTTGGTGTGATGTGATGTGTGTTAAAGGGTACTCATCACGCTTCCTAGTTTGGAGCATAATTCTATATTCCCCTTGATAATTAGGTGGGAAATTTAAATTATTTTTAACATTTTCTTCCTTTTCTTCCTCCTCCCATTTAATGGCCTAACTGAATCATCCCTTCTCCTTCTATCCTCACTAAACATTTACTAAGTTCCTATAATACTATTACCTTTGAAGAATCTCACATGATTCCCATCCTACCTGCCATCAACACTAGTTAATTTTTTAAATAATCTTTCCATTATGTCCATGGCCTCTTAGATCTTTTCCTTAAAGAGATCCCTACGTTTTCCATTTTAGGCCTACATAATCCTCCTCTGGAACTATGTTCTTTAGTTCACTATGAGTACTTTATTCTTTTTTGCTTTTCAAAAATGATGTCTAGCTGCTTATAATAATGCTCCATGTGATGCCATAGTAAATAGGAATAATGTCAAGGACAAAATTGATGCAGATAAATCAACTGAGAGGGACAAAACGTTTTTTTACTATTTTATAAAAATTGTGAGTTTCCATTTAGCTCTGAATATAAAATACAAGACAGTTTCCTTTGTAGGACTTGGTATCTGAGAAGAAGATATGCCCATTGCTGATTACACTAAATTCTACCCAACCCTTTCATGTTAAAGCCTAAATGTCTATTCCTACAATGAAGATAATGCTTACCTTGTAGCATTATAAGCAGTAGAGTTTGGTCATTACTCTTTTAGCATGCTGAACAAGGGGTCCTTTTTCTAGTATAAACTCTCTTGGACCGCATCCAGTTCTGTAAGGTGTTGTTTGTATATATGATGATAATAGTTATGGTGGTGATGATGACAGTTGTGGTGGTGGAGGTAATGTGATGATGGAGATGATAGCATTTATTGGTAACTTGATAAGTTTATTAGTACATTGGCAAATAATGATATCTATTATGCTAAACATTTGCTTGGCTTAATTCATTTAGTCCTAAAAACAGTTCTATGAGATAGTTATTATTTTATTTCCTATTTTACACTGAGGGGATCTTAGGGAGGTCTTGTGATTTCATGTCCATATGTTTATATATGGTGTATGTTATTCTCCTACAGTATGGAAGAAATGACCTATTTTACCTCCTTCCACTAGTAAAAGTTACTAATTTAATGCTATATGAAAGAGTTAAATTCAGAAGAGGCAGAGAGTTATATTTCTGTAACACATAAAATGAAATCTGAACAGATCACAGAAATATTTTGAAGAAAATAGAGAGAAAAACACATTTATTTCCTTTTTATTTTCCCTTCATTTTGAAGAACAAGCATATTCGTTTCTGGAAGTTTTTGCAATTTATCAAGTTATATTGTTTGTGCCAATGTATTCAGAAGTAAAATTTTTTGGACCACTACATCATTTGAATGCATGGAAAGATGTTAGTGCTGATAAGAAGTATTAGTAAAACTGATTTCAGTTCAACAGCCTGTATGTTGAAGTTTCAGCATTTATCTATTTACATCTCTCTGTTCTGTACAAAAACAGCATCTTAAATGATGCAGATAAATAACGGTGACATTTTATCTCCTTTTCTGAAGTTGAATTCCAGAAGGTAGGAAAGATCCTTTCATGCTTACATTACCATGACAAACTGAAAGAGATAAATCCCTATGGATGGGATGAGATGTGGGAGTTAGGGGATTAATGCTTAGATGCTTCTTTCAATTTATTTCTCCTATTATATGTGTTAAAAATATATACCATATGTCAGGCAGCATGTTTTAATCCCATCAAAATTTCTCACAAAATTCCTCAGGGGATATGTTTTTTGCTGCCAAGTTTTCTCTGCTAGAATGCTGACTTATTATTCCTTTGCAGAGAAATTCATGGCTTATTTTATGATAACATGTTGTTATAACTTCTCTGCCTGTAATTTTTATAAGGAAAATTAGTCCCAAGAGAATTTATTTTGAGAGTAGTGCACTTAATGGTGACGGAGAAGGATAGAAATATTTCCAGAAAGTAATGTATCCTTCAGTTGTTTCAATAGAACAGAAATTCCTTTGACAGTGTTTGTGAAAGCCTTTATTATACCCAGCATTTAAATTCAGTCCTTGGACTGGAGTTTCCCCAAATCATTTGAGGGTCAGTTTTGGAATAGTTCTTATGCCCTATGTCACTTTTCAATGAGCTTTCTTCAGGAGAGCAAATTTAGGGGGAAAATTCTCTTTCAGTAATATGAAGTATACATGACTTCTAGCAAGTGACAGGAAACCTGCATGTAATTGCCCTAAGAAGAAGTTTCTTTGTGTTACGTTTTTAAAGAAAAATGAGTAACAATCATTCTATTAGGGGAAAAAAGGGTATAGTTGAACTAATTTTCAACTCAAAAAGAAAAGAAAGTTAAAACTTTACTTCAAGAATTAAAATCATGTTACCTTCATGATCCTCTCTTTGGTGTTTTAATTTAAATCCTTTAATATGCTTAAAGTTTTAATTCATATTCTATTACATTCTTCAGCTAACTCACATAGTCCAGGGTTCACTCTGACCCCTGATATTTGAGTTTTACTAATCACACATCACTATCAGCATTACTGGACTTTAGTAATCAAATATAACCAAGCCAAAGTTATTTCCTTTTAGAAATTAACTTGCTCCTAAGCCTGTGCTCCCTGTTTCCAATCAAGTGCTCTAATTGTAATAACATTCCCCCACAGAGAAACTATTAGCAGTCATAGGCTATATTAAGAAGAAATAATAAACATATGTGGGCACAATTGCAGAGATGCCCTTTGGGTTTTCCTTCTCTTATAAGATAGAATGGATGTCAGTTTTCCAAAAGGCATATTTTTATTTAATGAAGTCTATTGGTCATGGTATAAATGATATTTTTTTATGTTCTTCGATGGGACTTCACATGTAGGGGTGCAAACTAGGAATGCTTGATGCCCTACCATGACAATATATTAAAAGTAAATATCAATTTTTTTGCTTTTCCTCTCCCTCACCATCTACTCCATAAGGTTTACACATATGAGACTTCAGCATCTTTTGGTCATACTCAAATTGGATTTCCTTTGCTATCAACTCCAGGTTCAGACTTCTATGACCCTAAGTTGGCAGCACTTCAAAGGGTTTATGGTGTAAGCATTTTCTATTTCTAACAAAAAGTACAGCTCAAATCTACCAGATGATAGTGAATTATATGTGAACTTTTATTTTTCAATAGATACCATACCTCTTCTGCTCACTTTTGAATGAAATGGTTTATTGTTTCTATACTGAATAATCAGTACATTTTTATCTTGAATGAAAATGTATTCTTTTGGATAAAAATATGCATTAAGATTTTCCATAATTTGACTCCATAGTCAAAATTAGGGTACAGGCAGAATAAATATTTAGTAGAATATAAGATAAATACTTTTTAAACAATCTACTTGTATCTGTCACTGAATAATAAATAAACTGTTATTTGTCAATTAGGAGCAAATTCTGCAATTATATATTCCTGTTGAAAAAGATTTTAATAGTTTGAAGTTCTTAAATGTTGTTTTCTGTACCATATGAATCATTGATACCTCAGAAATCTAAAGAGACAATATAAAATTAATCACATTTAAAATTTAATTTATATTAGATATGCTTATAACTAGGAAATCAAATTTCAAAATTGCATTACTGCTAGATATTCTCATATGATCCATATATCAAAGTATTGTTCAATGCTTAAAACTGCCTGCATTACTGTGGAAATGAACAGTAAATTGAGGTTATGACTTATGAAATATCATCTACACATGATATCATGGGCCATTTCGCATGTTTCATTTCATGTTAGAGAAAGTCTAACAATGAAATTCAGTAAAATATTAATAAGTTCTGAGGTGAAATGTATTTGTTTTAGCAATTTGTGATTAAAATTGAGTGTAACTGTATTGTATGAACACAGATCATAGCAAAAGAAAAAAAACAGATATTAAGGAATAAGGTTATTATTGTTTTGCACATTATACCAAGACTGAAATAAATGAAGGGAAAAGAAAATATGGCATAGTTTTCTGTTTTCCCTGAGAGTTAGCTTCACATTAAATATACAAAGAATTCACATTTTGGGAGTTAAGAGTATGCACTTTGGTAGTGGGAAAGCTCTGGTGACAACTTGTGAGGAGAGAAAGCCTATCTTGAAAAAATAAACAAGGATATTTAAAAATTTGAAAATGATATATATTTTCTCTGAGGGGGGACAGGGAAGTACACACATTTAGAGACAGGCAGATTTAAATTTGTATCTTTAATATTTTATTTTCTTGCACTGCGACTATTGTTGCTACAATTTTCTCATGTGGAAAAAGAAGAGTATGAGATCATCTATCCATTCTGATCACTGTTTTGATTATTAAATTAAAAGATTATTCTGGGCTTGTGAATTATTTGCATATTGTGTTGCATATGGCAAACACACCAACAAAGTTAATATGCTTCTATTATTAGTATTGGCAAGAAAATCCCTATAGAAATCAACACAGCAATTGCCAATACTCTACAGTATGTGACTTCTCATTCTTGAAAGAGAATTTTTCAAAGCTGATGCATATGAAAGGTTCAATCATATTCTTCAAAGAAGTAGAACAAATATTATTAAATTTTATGTGAACTCCAAGTAATAAAAAACAAACTTGACAACAAAGAAATGTGAAAGCATCACATTCCCAGACTTCAAACTATACCACAAAGCTGTAATAATCAAAAAGTATAGGATTGAGCTAAAATAGATATAAAAACTCATGAAATAAAACTAAGTCCAGACATATATGGACTGTTGATCTATGACAAAGGAGGAAAGAGTATACAATGGAGAAAGGGAAGTGTTTTCAACAAATGATACTGTGATTACTATATAGCCACATGCAAAAGAATGAAACTATACCAAAAGTCTCATACCATGCACAAAAGTGAACCCAAAATGGATTAAAACTTGGGCATAAGACCTGAAATTATAAGCTACATGGAAGGAAACATTGTTAAAATACTGCATATGTTGACTTTCGGAATATCTTTGGGATATGACTTTAAAAGTAGAGGGGAAAAAATAAAAAATAAACAAATAGGATTACATTAAACTAAAAGGCTTCTACACAGTGAAAGAAGCTATCATTATTCTCATACCTAAGAGAACATCCCATATTAAGAAGACCAAAAACAACAAGTGTTTGGGAGGATGTAAAAATAAAGAAACCCTCATACACTGTTGGTAGTATGTAAACTGATCCATCTCCCAAGAAAAACAATATGGCTATTTCTCAAGCTATTACAGATAGAGTTACTGTGTGATCCATCATTTCCACTAGTTGGTATCTACACAAAGAATACAAAAACTCTAATTTAAATGAATATATACACATTTATGTTCATAGCAGCACTATTTACAATAATCAAGAATTGAAAACAAGCTAAATTCCCAAGGATAGATGGGTGGATAAAGAACTATGTAAAAAAGTGATGAAAACTTAACGTTTTCAACAACATGGATGGAACTGGAGGGGATTATAACAAGCACCGTAAGTCAGAAGGAAAAAGACAAATTCTGCATGATTTCTCTCATATCAAGCATAGAAAAGCAAAACAAAGGATCAGACAAAACTAAAGCAAAGAAATGCTAGTAATCTGACAGAATTAAGGTTACCTAAAAGGAGAGTATGGATTAGGGTACAACGATGAGGGAGGGAGCCCAATGAATTATAGTGGAGAACGATAGGTACTTTGCTGTCAAATGTGGTGTGATAACACATCTGCAGAAGTGTAGAACTGTAATTACTGATCAAATGTGGAATCATAAACCAACGTTACCTCAGTAAAAATGAAATGAATAATAATTTTGACAAAAGTAGAAAAGATAATACTGATTTTAAACATAAAATTCAATTTAATTGCCTTTGGTTTTGTTCTGATAGCTTTATATTCACTTTTTCTGTAACATGCTAAAGTGATTGGGGAATGATTCTTATATACTTATATAAAGATGGTAATCTTGCTTTATTCCAGCCTCCCATTATTTCATTTTTATTTTTATGACTATCAGAACTCCAAAACTCTGTATAGCTCTAATATAACATGGGTGTTATGCGTTCTGCTTTTACTTTAGTTCCATAAGATAGCTGTTGGTACATATAAGAGGTTAATTTGTTAGAAAGATATAATCTTTACAATGACTTCCCTTATTTCTCACTTCTTTGTACCAAGTCATTATAATTAGGATTGAAATTCTAGAGGCTAATTTATTTTGCCATATGGTAGTAGAAATAAAGAAATGAAGAGAAAATAGTTAAAACTGTAGTAAATTTTCAAGAGCTGAGGATAAATTCTGGTTGGACAGATTTTAGCGGCATAGTTAAAGGTGAATGAACATCCGAATCTAATTTATCAGAGTATGGGTAAGAAAACTGAGTCAGGGGGCAGCAAGGTTTCCATTCCAGTGTGCAATACTTACTATTTTATCCTTCTGCTCCATGACAGCACATAGACACTAAATTAAGAATTAAGATTCTTGATTTTTCAGCCTGTCTTTATTTTGAAAGAACAATGATCCTTTGAATTAAAGATTGCCACTAGAAGATTATAGCCTGGAGAAAATACCAAAAAAAAGTGCTTAGATAGTGCTCACTCAAAAATGAATACCATGTGAGAGGATGGAGACATACACAGACACACACGCTTATACACTTATACACTTGTATATGTGATTAAAGGATTTTTTACAAAGATGAAAAATATGACTCCAATATGCTATAGTTCTCTTGATTGCATGATTGAATTATAACTGGGTACTCCATGTGTAAAATGAATCCTTGTAGTTGTTTAAATGTGCATAAATAGTTAAAGTGTATAAATAGTTAAAATGCTTATTAAGCAGATAGAACATATTATAAATATTTATTAACCTAAAATATCCTACGCTATTTTTCCAACTTAAAATGAACCTTCCTAAGTATTGTTTTACTGACTATTAATGCACGTCACTCCATAATTCCCCACTGTTGCCTTTCAGGTTGTTTTGGCATTTTAACTACAGCCATCTATATAGACATAGCATTTTCAAAATTTGAAAAAAAAGTATATCAGGGATAAATTGTAAGTCAAAAGATAACCCTTCATACTCTTTAAATATATTTTTCCTTATCTTTTGAAGAGTTGCAACCAATTCCATGTCCTAGACTAAATTCTTGATCTTCCTTGGAGATAACTTTCTTTCTTCAGATCGCCTCAGCTTAGTAAATATATATATCTACCCTGTAACTCAATTCAAAGTCCAGGCGTATAGCTCTTTTCCTCTCCCATACCATTATTTCCTGCCCTTCTGATAAGTTTAGCCTCTCCTACTTCATGGTAGTGACTTCCATTGTAATCAATTTAAAAAATCCATGTGTCTTAATATGCCCAGCTCTCTGATTCTTACTTCCAGTTCAACAGAGCAAACGAACTCTTCTACACATGCTGTTTCATCTCTTTGAATCATCTTCTTCCTGCACTTCTTATTCTTCAAGGGGTAAATGTTAATGTTTCACTTGTCAAGAGACCTACAACTCCCCAATCTAAAGAGGTATCTCAAACAGTACTGTTTCTTATTCCATGCCCTATTGTGCAACACATGATATTGTTAAATAAGCACTTGTTGGTTTACTTGGTAAATATCTCACTCCAACATTAGATACAACTCTGTGAAGGATTGTGTGATATCTGTTTCATTCATATATCACTATATATGTGATGATAAATATATTGCTTGGCACACTGGCACTACTGGATTATGGTAACTCAGACTGTCAAAGTGTTTGTGTCCTGGCCCTGACAACTGTCCTTGGATGTAAAATGTAAAATAGGCACAGCAATAATAACACATAACCTGTTGGACTTCCTACAGATGAAATGAAATTATTCATATGCAGTTATTAGCATTGTGCATAGCACACTAAAGGCTCTCAATACTTATTGATTGCTATTACTCCTGTATGTGCAGTTACCAAGTATTTTTGAGTAAATAAAATAGGAAAATTGACTTATAATATATGTTAATAGATTGTTGCCTCTTTAGGGGATGAATGTGCCATTTTCACCACAATCTCTATTGCATTTTAAGTTCAAAATTTAGAGCAGTCAAAAATGTAACGCAAAGGAACTTTCCTCCCAAAGTAACAAAATAACTTAGAGTTTAAGTGTTAGGTTACCGTGAGTCAAATGCTATTTACGAAAAGATTGAGTGGTTGTGAGTGTAATCCCTTGATGGTGAGTAATTTAGAATCAATTTTGAGATTTTATTTTTCTATAATAGCTGCTCAGGAAAAAAGGGTCAGATTAACAGTCATTGACCCTTCCTCTGTTATCAATAATGCCAAAATACATTATTCATATCAGTCACCTGGAGCAGTGAATAATATTTATTGTCCCTATATGCTTATCGCTCCCATTAAATAATGAGTTTATTGAGGTTAAAAATTATAATTTATTTTTATGCAATCTTATAAGATTGGATACTATACAGTTTCTACAAACCATGTTCACTCTATTATTCCAGTGAACATAAACTAGGAAGACATAAGTAACAAGGTAGTTGATACCCAGTATTCTTGAGGATAGTGAAGCAGAAGTGTTTGTATCTCAGTTTTATTGAACATATTTCTCAGTAAGGACCCTGAAAATATTCTCATGTAGTAATGATGGAAGATTATAGATTGCAGAACTTGATTGTTCCAAAATATTTGGCATCTTTAACTCTGCCCTTCACTATATCTGTGCATGCTGTGCAAAGTAAAGAATTTAAATAAAATAATACCTAGTCAAATCATAAGCATATGTGTCAGGGATAAGTCAAGTTTGTGGTTTCACCTGCAGTAAGAAGGCATTAAAATCTCCTTATCATATCTAAACATAGCTGTTTGGCTACAGGTAGAAAAGATACTGGAGGAAAAGGGAAGATGTGGTAGTCCAGGTCATAAGTAACAGATCTCGAGATGAAAACAGCCCTAGAATTGACTCATGGTATTTTCTTTTTATTTACAAACTCATTCATCATCCTCGCTCCCCCCCTGCTTCCAAACTTCGCTGTGACTGACTCTGTCTTGCTCTCTGTAGAAATGGGGTTTCTAGAAGGCAAGGGGCAGCAAAGTGGCGAAGGAGACAAATGGACTCTGGTAGAGGCCTATGAGAGTCTTGGTAGTGGATGTGATAGAGTAATACACTTCTGGAGATATGTGAACCCAGACCCCTAAATCACAGATAATGTTGAAAATCTGTGTTAGCTCATTTAATTATTTATTTAAAAGTTATATATCTTCAAAAAAAATGTCCTTGTATAGTCCAGATGCCCAATTAGGAAAGGAATAGGAAAATAAGTTGTTCGGCTTTCTACAGTCTTTTAATTATATATGGACTAAGTTACACACATGTAAAGCACTCTATATTCTCTTGATATGCATCTATAGAGGTGACCAAATTTCCTTTTTTATCCTTTGCTCGTGGTATTTTATCTTTAACGTATATTATGCTATTTTGTGTTGATACTTTAAACACAGATTGGAACAAAAGGTATTATATTGAAAAGTATAACTTGTTTTTTTCTAGGCTTAGTATGGTTTAATGGAGGCAGGAATCAGAATTTTCTTCTTTTAAGAACTTTTGGGGGGGGGGAAATAGTCTTCTGATGGTCTCTGGGATATGTAATGCTGTGTGTGTGTGTCCACATACTTGCATTCATGTTACAGAATATTATTCAGCATCAAAAAATAAGGAAATTCCACCACTTGTAACAGCACATATGGACGTTGAAATCATTAAGAAAAGTTAGATAGCTCAGAGAAAAACAAGTACTGCATGATCTCACATGCTAAATTTTAAAAAGTGGGGGTAAAAGCTGGGCACTATGGCTCGTGCCTGTAAGCTTCAGCCTATGAAGCAGCTGGGGCTGGGGATTGCGGTTCGAGTCCCACTCAGGGCAACACAGTGAGACCTAGTTCCAAAAAAAATGGCTGGGTGTGGTGGCGCATGCCTGTAATTCCAGCTACCTGGGAAGCTGAGGCTGGGGATTGCTTGAGTCTGTGGTACCCCAGGCAACGTGAGCCTGCAGTTCCATGGGCAAATAGTGAGACCTAGTCTCAAAAAAAAAAGTGGGGAAAAAAACTCATAGAAAGAGATCAGGTTTGTAGTTGGTTATCCGAGAAGAAACAGAATAGGGAAGGTGGATAGTCAAAAGATAAATGAGTACTGAGAATGTAATGCACAGCATGATGCCCTGCTAACCCTTCTGTAGAAGATTTAAAAAAGTAGTAATGATAATAAATTTGATGAGTTCTTATCACAAAGAGATTTTTTTCCTATTTCCTTTTGTCTTGCTATTGTATCTATATGAGAAAGATATTAGCTGAATTTATTTTAGTAATCATTTCACAATATATGTAAATCAAATCGTCATGCTGTATTCCTTAAGCTTATGCAATGATGTAGGTCAAATATTTCTTAATAAAACTGGAAAAGATAAAATAGAACTTAAAAATGCCTGTCTATATATAGCCTATGCTCTATTCTTAGAAACTAGCTTTTTAATTATTCTACATATGTTTGTAAAAACACAAACTAGTCTAATGATTGCACAACCATTTTTAAAAAACTTTACATCTTTTATTATGTTTTAAATTATGTACTGTTATTTTACATCCTTGTTTGTTTTTTTCACAATATAAATTTTCTCCATTCAGGTGTGGTCATCATAGTCAAATCTGCATCTTGGTAAACCTTGTTAGCCGTGTTGTCAGTTTTTTTTTTTTTTTTTTCAGAGAACCAGTTTGTGGTTTCATTGATTTTATTTACAGTGGAATACTGTTTCCCCCTATTATTAAAGGCAGATTTTTTTTTTCTTGTTTTGGATGCTAGACTGCATGCCTTTCCATTTTTCAGAGAAGTTTAAGTGGGCATGAATATATATGTACTTGGAAATCAAAGTTCTTAAATTTAAAAAGTGAGCAACAGGTGGTCATTTTATTGAAAGTGACACACCTTTGCATGCTATCCATACAAAGGATATCGTCCCTTAAAATCATTTAGCCTTGGTTGGTTGAATTGACCCCAAAGAACTGAATCTATTTTGCATTTTAGTTTTTTACTTTCTGTTCCTTAATTTGGAATTTATTGCTTTACATTTTTAATAGCCAATAGCAAAGTAGGACCATAGAGAAGGAATGCAACTCTATAAAGAGGACTTCCAGCAGTGTAGAAGTGAAATAGAGTATACAATTATGATTTCATATCAGAAAAAATCACTTGGATATGCATTGCAATCAAATAGAATATCTAGGCAGGAATGGTCTAATGGAAATTTTACTGCATTTATTATATACACAAGGAGAATCTGTATTATTTAATCAAGTATATGCATTTTCTTATCTCTTTTTGGAGATTGCATAAGCAAGTTTTTATGGAGATGAAATTGAGTATTTTATAGTAGTTATCTTGTAAAACTACTATTTAGCCTAGTTCTTTAGTTTGTATAAAATACAGTTTGAGAGTCAATTCAGACTGGCAACAGAATGTGTGTGTATGTTTACATGAATGTGAAATAAGCATGAACAATTAATATATTTGACTGAACAGAAGAGATCTAATGTCTGTAGAACTAAACAGCCCATTAAAGAATTATCTTCTTGTTTACGCTTCACATAACTGCCAGTTTATTTAAAAGGTTGTGGCTTAATTAGAGACTATAGTGGACATGAGTTACTGAAACTGTTTAAAGTTCCAAAGTCATGAACTTCTCATGAGGGAACCAAGCCTTTGAAGTGCATGGTTATGGTTCACCCTTAGGTTGGTCCCCAGTTCAGCCAACTCTCTAAGGCTGATGTCCTTACATCACTGCCCATAATCAGAATCACAGTGCAGAGTTGTGAGTTGGTACTCCTTTCCCCTCAGAGCAATTCAGAGTCTGTTTGAATATATCTTGAACTCAAATCCTGGCCCCTAAAACACACCTCTACTCCTCTATCACTTTGAGTTGCCCTCAAGAAGAAAGTAGCAAAAGTGAATGAGTATAAAACTGCTTAAGACAATTGAAGATTGGAAATGGAAATGAAGACAGTACTGAACTGGGCATAAAGTAGGTCTCCACCTTAGGAACATGAAGTTGAAAGCCAAAGGTGATGAACAGTTTTACTCATTTGTCTCTTTTGTTTGCACATATTTTGCTTGCCTAAAGTGGGAATCCATGAAGAGGAAACCAATTAGCAAATACATTTGTCTTGGTTTTGCCACATGATTCTATTCTCATGTGAATTGTCTGAGTCATAGAATTTGATAAGGAGTTTGTCTGCACGTGCACATATTTCGGAAGTGAAAATTAAAATCATCTATTCTACTTGCTTGCATGCATGGCTTTGAAAATTTTAGATCAAGATCTTGCACACAAACTCCTTTATATGTTCAGATAACATAGATCTGTGTTAGGTCTTTCTCTGTCCATATAACATAGATATATCTTATCCATGTAAAGATCTATGTTTATAGATCTTTATCTAAACTTATATCAGTTTATGGACTTGTATCAATTGATGACTGTTTTGCCATTTTGTACGGTAATGAATTTATTTAATTCCTTGTTATTGTAAAATTGATTTATTTTTAATATTTGATTTTTGTTCGAGTCTTTGTTCTTGAAAACACTCAGGAAAAGAGAAGATATGAATTTTTTTTTTTGTTTTACTTCGTGGGTGAATGTGTAAATTTGAAGATCTAAAAGTGTTTGTTAGCATTTACTAATAAAGCATGATAGAAAGCAGAATGTGTTCATAAGCAATAAAGGTTAACTTTATTAGAAGAAATCACTAATTATGACCTGACAGGCTGAGGCAAGGCATACAGTAAGGTGTTCTATCAATAAGCTACTCCTCCTCCCCCAATAAGCACCAAGTAGATGCACTCACTGCATTCAGGGTTTACAAAGATTAACAAATGGGTGACAACTTGGAAAATCACCAAGGAGGAGCGCAGATGAATATGGAGATTTCAGAGTCATCACTGTATGCTAGCACATTGAAATAAAGTGTACAAAAATGCTTATACTGGAGAAAATATCAGGGGCCACCATTGTTTGTAGATTTAAAAGAAGGTATGCAGAGAAGAGAATGGACATGCAATGGAGAAGAATGCAATGTTATAAAATATGGTTGAGTTAGTTATGCTATTAAAAGGGTACCCTCATGTACACTGTCTACAGGAATAAATGTTGGCACAAATCTATAGAAACAAACTGGGAAAAATAGAATACGCTTTTGCCCAGGGAATCTCCTTTGATATTAAAGCTAGATACAAAATCTGAAATTTCTTTAAAATGTAGGTAGGATGACATGTGTATTGCATAGCAAAAGTTAAAAGAAATTAAATAATAATATGGTGCCTATAAATAAATCACAAAGTAGGATAAATAGCATCTGCTTTCCATTCATATTGGTATATAGATAAGCCAAATAGATGAATGAGCTAAATAAAACAAAAATAAATTTTGGACCAATTGGTGGTTATCAAGGGTAAGTAGAGAAAGGGATGGGTAAATTGAATAAAAGAAGTCAGTTCTATGGTGAATGGTAGAATTGTACTTTTTGTGGCAAAATAATGTATATATATATATATATATATATATATATATATATATAATGTGGTTTGTAATGATACATATATGAGATAATGCCATGCTCCTTCATTAAAAATTTTGAAAAGTGAAAGTCTATGCAGCTTCTATCAATAAACTTTACAAATGATTTATTTAAAGAACAACAAATATTGTATAATATTAATGGAAACCACAGAAAATGAATGCCTGTTTCTTATAATGCATTCCCATTTATGAAAATATTTAATGAGACTTTATTAGGTGCAAAATTTACAATGCATCAAATTACTTTATGAAATTGTTTTATTATAAGGATGTTTGCACTAAAAAGAAGTCAAGATTTAACTTCTTGAGAGGAGGATAAAATTGGGGGAGGTATGGGGACAAGAGATTAAGATGGTTCATGGGTGACAAGGTGGTGGGAGAACCTCGGGGTAGACAATGATATAATATATACATATATATGCAATCAATTAAAAAGTAAAATTAATATTTTTTTTTAAGATTTAAGTTCTTGGGACTTTCTCTGTTACATGGTTCTTTAATTGTTCTTTCAGTATCTCTAGTTCCCTAAGCTCCCTTTTGAGCATTGACTCCACTCTTAGCTCTCTAGGACTAGATTTCCCTATTCACAGTTGTTTTTCCATTCTAGCTTCAGCTTCCATATGATCATCACAGCAGCTATGATTTAAATCTAGTTTGAGGCCTCTTGTTTCTACTCCGAGAAAAAGAATCTGATTTGGTCAGATCATTTTTTTCTATGAAACCAAGACATGAATTATTTGCCTGCCTTAGGAATCTGACCATCATATTTGTACCAGTCATGGCTGGTGTAGGTTTGAGGACACATAAATAAACAGATGGCCCTTCTTCTTCAACTACTCCCCGACCATTGCCTATATAGGGACCCCAAAATCTGTGTTATATCCAAACCAAACTTGTTTCCCATTTATATGCAAACAAAACTTGCTTTCCAAGTTTATATCCACAACTTTTCACATCATTAGCATGCCTTTTCCTAACTCTTAGAATTGCTATCACTGAATTCATGATAAATCTCAAATCCTCATATTTTACATGCTCCTATGAAGGCCTTTTTTAACTCTGCTAGGGATAGTTAAAACTCTCACTGTGCTCCATTCATGATTGTTAAAACCTTTATACCCCAAAGTAATTCCATTATAGGAGTGATGTACATTAACTATTGACTACACATAACATGCATTTGGCATCATTCTCTTGTGTAGCTTATGGAAGAAAGCTTATGAGGCTGTACATTTATTAACATAATACAAAGCCAGGTGTAAAAACAACACACATTCACACACAATTTACATACATATTCAACTCAAACTAATTTAGTATTCTCATTTTCCACACATGAGAAAAATCAAAATGTTACTTCTGAACTCTGTTGTTTTTTTACATGAGTCTTCATCCTAATAGTGGAAGAAATGTTTTTATAGCAAAAGTGTCATCTTTTAAACACTGAAATGGAAACATTTCCATTTTCTGCCTGACTCAATTTTTTCAGTGAATATTTCAACCAAATGAACAAGCACTGCATTAACTCCAGGCTTTGTTTCAGCGATTTCCTTGGGTGGACTGGTTTCACTGAATGACGTGTTGTAAATTGGTCAGATAGAACAAGAATTTAGATTTCCACAATCTTATTGGGAACTTTGAAACTTCTATTATCTCACAGGACCCAGAAATTGAATTGAGGCTTTGTTACTAAGCCAGGTTGTAGCAATGGACCCAGGAGTCAGTAGCTCAATTTTCTACTTCTTTGCATCAAATTTTCTCTCGAAAATGATGCATGCAATATTGAAGAATAGCAGGGAGGAGCCTCTGTGAAGTGTTAAATATTTGGTTCACTGGGTCCTATCAGCAGGTAGAGCCTGCAGGGAGCTTGTTTATCCAGCAGAACGATCTCATTATGAGGACAGTGATGTAGTAGAGTTTACTTCATACCCTGAAGCCATTCAAGGAAACAACTGAGTGAGTGATATTCATCCTGGGCCCTGTATTGTGCTATTATGACTTGCAATAACTGGCAGCATATTAAAATAGAGATCAGGGACTACAGTTACTCCATTGAATGAAGTTCTGAAATTTCAAAGCTGTTGAATTATTCAGTATTTTCCAATTTATAGAATAAAAGAATATGTGATTGACTATTTCATGGTGCAAAAATGAAAATAAAGAAAGAGAATGCACAAGCTTTATGCATTTCACAGTAAATATTAATGTCTCATAATTGCATGGTGCCCAAGTGCATCTCTGCAAAGACCAGAGTGGCCCTTGCTGTCAAATACAAAAAGGAAAATTTGCCTTTAAAAAATAAGAAACAATAAAAAGACATATTTTTTGGAAACACTTTAATGAATGATCACTGAAAGGAACACACAGCACAGCCTTGTTTAGCTTTGAAAATAGCCATGAATATCACACTGAAAAAAAGGAAGGAAGGTTTGAGACAAATGTCCCATCTTCTCCATGATAGTCCTCTGGGAACAACATAAATAAGCTCGATGGGTTTAGAATAACAGGAGAGAACCCTGCTTAATGTGATAGTAAGATCATCAAATGCTTCATTCTAGTCCCAGCAGTGTCAGTGATACAGCAGGCACCCCATCAATATGCATTGAAACAATCAATCTATGATACTTCCCTACAGAGGTGACTTAAACTAAATGCTATAAAATCATGTTTTCCTGCAAAACCTCAAAATAAGTTCTGAAGCATATTAAAGGAAAGCATCCTGGTGTGATTACTAAGGGTTGGAGTCTTAACCTTTGAGTGGTAGACAAAGAAACCCAGTTACAGTTTGTTGGTAAAATAATGGAAGAAATATATCGATCTGGATGAAACTCAAGAGTTATATGTTCTTTAAAGGTGTACAAACTGTTTGCTTTCAAGTAAACTGTCACTTGCTAAGAATTTAAAATTTTAAGTAACAATAACCAACTACAATAAATGTTATCATGAGGTAGTATCTGCTAGATCAAAAGATTCCTTTGGATTTTAGTTTAATCAGTATTAATAAACAGTCTATAAAGATAATCTTACTTAAGCCAGCACTTGAGGATTATTGAATTGCTAAGTAACACTGAAGGAACTGAAATTTGCTTTGAATTTAGTAGGCATCTATATTAACAACTCTCCAGTGCAGTTTTATTTTTCATCTAGCAGTCACATTTTTTAATTATTTTTAATGAAGCACCATTTTTAATATAACCATCCTTGTTAATATTTTCGCAGCATAGGATTTCCCCACTCAGGTGTGGTAACTGTAGTTCTCCTACCACCAAAACACAGTCTTCAACCATAGTCCATTGTACCTTCCCATTCTTACTCCTCTTTCTCCCTCCCCTCTGGGATGCCTCAGGTCTAAGTTCTCTAATATACCAACCCTCAAAGAATGCATGCAAATTTGCCCTAGACCTGGGAGGTGTGCACCTAGTTGCTTATAATATCCCGAACCAAATGCACTGTCAATAGATTACCATCAACATAGACATGATTGTACATGTACATGCAGAAGAGTGCCCAAAGAGTTGTGTGTAAAGCTAATATGTGCCAACATATGTATTTTCATGAGATCTCTTCTACAGTGATAAACTCAGTATGAGTACAAAATGGCTCTAACCTTTTTTCAAATTTTCACTTACAAATTCACTTACAGGAGCAATACACAATGTATGTGTGTTTAATTTCTCCCCACAATCTCTGCAAGAAGTTAAGCAAATAGACCATTAATCTGTGTGATATTGTTCACATGAAAGCAGATGCATATTAAAACACATAACTGACTTCATTCCCTTTTCCCCTGAATTTTTCTCTAAATTTATGGGATTCTAATCCCCAGTAGAGTTTACACATGAAAAAGATATTCAAATGTGCTTTAGCTGTACAGACCAGACAGTGCAAGCAGTACCCTTCTGCTGTCTAAATACCTGTTATGAAGGCAGAATATGTGTTGTACAATAACAAATGAAGCTTCTACTCCAACCAGACTTGTCCTATGACTACAGAACCTAATCTGCTCCTTACTTCCATTCATGAGATGACAATCTTCTCAGAAATCCTTATTTGAAATCTCAGCATCACCCTTGTCTCTTCCTCCAGCTTCATCTTTCCGGTCAATCTGGTCAGTCTTTCCATCCTGTTAATTCTAATCCAAATTTCCTTTTCATATCCATTGCCACTTCACTTCTACTTTAAGAGTCTTCTAAGTGACCTCCCTGCCTTTAGATGTCTCCTTCTAGTGGTATTCCCACTGGACTGATTTGAGAAAAAAATGTTGATCCAATAATAACACTTACTTCACCAAAATTTCCCATTGTGTACATTACTTAGGCCAGTAGTTCTCAAAATTGTCATCCCAACATAATCATTGGGGGACTTTTAAGGAAAGTAAATTCTAATGCCCCAAATGATACCTTCTGAATTGCAACTCTGATAATGCAGCCAAACGATCTGTCTTTGAACATCTCCTTCAGATGATCTAATGTGCACTAAGGCTGGTAAACTACTGGCTGTGGGATTAAGTTCAAGTTTCTTGACTTGAAATCATGTCAAACCCATGGTTCAGATCTAATTTTACTCTGATCACTTTCTTTAACCATCCCTTACCACCACTGCCAACCTTCTCCTTTCCTGACCTCTTTACCTGGGGTGTTCCATTGTCAGCATTTTTTCTTTCTGATTATCAAGTTTTGAATTGAGGCACAAGTCAAATTCCATCTCTTTCTTAAATTCTTTTTGATCTTCTCAGTCAGATTTCTGCTTCATTAGTCTACTTGAAAAATAGAAAATAATTCTATTTTGAGAAAGACCAAATCTCATAACCTATGTTTCAAATGGAATGAACGCCTTTGGAGTTCCTCCATTCTGTCCTCTGATATGTAGTTGTTGTTGATATATTTTTCTCTGATAAAATAAAATTTCAAGGTCATATTATTCTGAGTGATCTTTGTTATAGAACAGTGAGTTGTACATAGTAGGTGGCTGGCAAAATGTGGATTCAGGCTATTTGTACACTAACATATGAATATTTTGTTTGTTTATTGCTGCAATCCGTTGGAATTGCTCTAAACTGTAAAGACTTTTCTAAGTTGCAATCTATCCAAATAGAATTCCATTCTCCTATATGCTCTAAAATGAAATGAAAGTAAATAAGTGCATTAAGCCCAGCTATTCTTTCTTTAAAGGATCAATTTGCTGGGTAGGTGTTCTGACATCCAACAGTCCTTTCCCTGTGAGGTGCCTTTAAATTGGGAAAGATATTAAATTTGATCACTGTTTGTTTGGTCTGTAGCTAATCATGTTGATATTTAATCCCGTGTCCAACAAGTGGCCCAAGGGAATAAAATGCTTGAAGCTGGCAATACATTTTGACCTATTGGCATGTACATATCCTTATCTGTTTGGTGTCCCAGGTAACCAGAGTTTTTCTGAAGACCCACACAATCTAGATAAGTAGCACTATAGTATGCCTAATGAATATGCAGTGTCTTGTGCTTAATAAATCAACAGGATTTATTGAGTTCTGAACCATGTCCCATTACATGGAATAAAATTTTAGGTGCAAAAGTTGTATTGCCTGCAGTATTATCAAAACAGGAAAATAATTTTTTTAACATTTGTTACACCTTACATATATTACATTGTTATTTTTCTTTAAATTTGTAAGGTTAAAAATACCTGGACATACAACTAAAAAATGATTATGCTAAATCCAAGATGTATATATTCAATATCAATTTAAATGAACATGTATTCTGTCAGTCACAATGGTAAAGCAAAAAGATGGCAATATCTATAAATACTTAGAGATATATTAAATTTAGATATATGGATGATAGTGATAATCAATAGACAGATAAATATATGACTAAGTCCCAGTTCTCAAAGTTCCCACAGCTCAGTGATAAAGGAAATACATGAAAACAAGTATTAACTTAGTATGATAAATGCTAATTAAGGTATCTATTAAATAGGAAACAGAAGAAACAAATCATTGGTTAAAAAATATTTGAACCACATTGATAGTGCTCTGCTCTTAAAATATGGGCCTTATACCTCAAGATATTAATTTCTATATCAGTTCCTTATGCCCAGAATAACGATGGCAAAGAATCTAGATTTTCATATAGTGCAATGTGTATCTGCTTGTGTTACCCAAACAGTGTGCCTTTTCATGCTCCTGTTCAGTGTAGGAATAGAAAAGAGTGCATTGTATTTTAGCCATTTCTTCATATCACTTTCACATATTAAAAAAAGAAAAAAAAAAAATACTCACGGACGCTTGAGTCTTAGGCAGAAATTACTACCAGGCAAAGGAAGGATGTGAACCAACACAGAGTCCTTTAAGATGAATGGTCAAAGAATGGCTCAGAAAATTATTTAAAGTACAAAGGACTTGTTCACCTGCATGCATGGAAGAAAAGTCAACCCCTATGAAGATTATTTCCTGAGTCATAGACAAGTATGGGCCTTTAAAAAAAAAAAGCCAAAGACAGAAAATTACATGGAAAGTGATTGGTCGGTTTGAACATGCCCTGACTGTCAGTCAGTTCAGGATTTATTACAGTGGTCAGTTTGGCCTGGGGAGATTGTAGCATACCTAGTCCACCTGTTGACCCAAATAGAACAATTGGATCACAGGCTGAAGACTGTCCAATTTTCCCATTAGTTTGTATTCCTGTCTAATTATTTGAGTGGTTGTTGCTCTGATTGTTCTGGGGTCCTAACTACTTGGTGTTTGTCCACCCTGGATCACTCCAAGGCTCCCAGCAGGTACAAACACAAGCCTAAATCAGAGGGAGATTTCCTTTATTGGTACCTGAGTGCCCCATAAGTTGAAATTTTCAACTTGCAACCCTGGAGGCTAAAGTGGTATGTTTGACTTTGACATAATTTGGATTCAAACTTGAATCTGGCTTGTTCAAAAATCCTATATGTATTATCCTGTTGCACATCTCAACTCTGTCTTCATTGATAGGCATACTGGCAAAAAGAATGGCATTGAATGTTTTTCATGTTTAATGTTTTTCCTGGTGAATTTGAGTTGCACATAGATCCCAGAACCTCTTGTGGGTTAGATTGTATTTAGAAGAATTTCACCAAGTATTTTTCTACTACATTTTATATGGAGTACATGCCTTGTTTGTCTTTACCAACTCACTGGTTATCCAGAGAAGACTATCCAATAATCAGTTTGTACTCAAATGTGTACTGGGTCACCCCAAAATTCATGTCCTTCTTGGAGCATCAGAACTTGACCTTATTAGGAAATAGAGTTGTTTTTGGTGGGTGTTGATAAGTTAAGATGACTATAGTATGTGGCATCATATCCAACTTCGTCAGTGTTCTTCACAAGAAGGTGAGAAGGGGCGCAGACAGATCAACACATGACCACATCATGTAAAGAATAAGGTAACACTCAGAGTGAAGTGCTCACAAGCCACAGAATGTCAAAGATTGCCTGCTTTCCTCAGAAACTAAGAGTAGGGTGTGGAAAAGATTCTCACTCAAAGTGCCCAGAAAGAACCAACACTGCTGACACTTTGATTTCAGAATTTAGCCTTTAGAGCTGTGAATTCACAAATTAGGTTGTGCCTCAGCTTTTGCTATTTTCTTACAACAGCACTTGGAAACTAACACAAAGTGTTTATGGTATGTGTTGATTGACTAAAGGTAGACATGTTGGGGCTATGTGAATGTGTGGGGCACCCACCACTGAAAAGAATTCCTCCAACATCAAAGTGAGACAAAATGTCCCTCTTCCAATGTTATGCCTCAACTCTGGGAAATAATTACTCTCCACCTCATGTAGTTAAGGAAACCTTGGAGGATCTCTCCCACTCATTTTCTCCAAACCCAGTCTTCCTGGGTATTCTTCCTTGATGGGTCAATTCCATGGAAATACTCCCCATAGACATAGCCAGTACTTTGCCATCTCAGGACCTTGATTTATGCTTGCTTCCTGATGCACTATGTTAGTATGGTTCTGTCTGTCTTCTCTCTGAGAGTTGAAACTCTGTTTTGTTCATCACTCTACTCCCAGCACCTAGTGTTCCTTGTTCTACAGTAGATACCGAGTAAATAAATGACATAATCTGGGGCACAGAAAAGTTGATTGTCGATTTCTGAAGGCCTCACTGAGCTCTGCCTGACACCCAAGACTGATTACTTTCTACCCTTACATATGAAGTATCTCAGAAATAGGTCTAAAAGTTTGGAAGAAATGCTACATGGCATTATAATTTAAAAGTAGAACTGACTGGTGGAAGAATAGGATCTAAATGCCTCATATTTACATGGTATGCTTTATCCTTCCCCTGGAGAGAATGGACAAGTAGAAAGGGCTATTATTTTGGTTCAAGAGGTATTAGAGGATATTTAGAGGAATGTAAATTATAAAGTAGTTGACTTATGATTAGAAATTCTTGATGAATATTTACCTCCAGGTATAGGGAGTTCCATGTGAATCAGGAGCAAAACACTTCTCAAATGTACAAAAGAATACAAGGAAAGAAACCAAAAATCCATGTTGCTGACTCTTATCTATAAGTTATGTGTCTATTTCTCTTCTTGCTAATGTTGGAAAAAACACTTTATTGGACTTCATTTGCCCTGGATAAGATATTTGTGTTATTTAACCAGGAAAGAAGTATACGTTTATTAGCTGATCAGGGGGAAATATATGGACAACAAAGACCGAGGCCAGACTACAATTTCAACCCTATGATATCCTCTTCAGGCTTGGTTGTGTGCTCTTTATATCCTCAGTTTTTCTGGATCCAGGACACTGAGAATATTCTTACATTTCTACTGAACACACCACAAGTAGTCCATTGACTCTGGGAAGCTGTTGACCTTGAAAACTGATTTTTAAGCTCAAATAAATCCTGTATTGTTGTTTTGCAACTGTCCCAATCTGGGTAGGTTTATTATCAGTTCTAGCAGCTTCAAGAGGAATAACAGAGCCCTTGGCATCATCTTCACAAGATTTTTAATAGGAACAGGGGAGAATAATAGCTGGCAGAGAAATAGCCACTTGAGTTTCTCTCTCCACAGTATAACACAGCCATTTTATCCTCATAAGTCCAGATGTGCCCACTTAATGCATGTGCACATCCACTGGGCCAGATGTGTACAATAATCAGACTGGTGTAACTAATTATAGAGGCTAATGGTAGAAGGATGTGAAAAACCCTGATAATTCATTAACCCTACGTTTGTTCATAAAGATGTTTCCTCTTGCCTTTTTGGATTAGTGGGCAAGTACTGAGTTAGTTTCATTATTTTCTTGCTGTCACAGTTGGTAACTCCAGACAGCATATCAAAGAGAGGAGTCATTCTTGATATGATCCAGTTGAGAAAAAAGTTGAGAACTTTTTCTCAACTGGATCAGCATTGGGGGAAAAGGTAGAGAGAAGACATAGGCATGGTTTGAGAGGGACCAGGAGACATTACAGCTGGGAAGAAATCAAGAGGTCACTAAGACTAATCTAGAAGGTGGGGGGTAAGTAGAGGGACAGATCCTTGACAGGTCCTTTTACCACATCCCTGAAGGGACTTCACTGAATTATTTTTTTCAATCACAATTCACTCACCTTCAAGGGGCTTCGTCTGTAGTGTGGAACTAAACAACAATAACAGCAACATGCAAAATTTGTGTAACAGTCTTTTACTGGAAAGAGAATAGAAATTATAATGTTGAGTAAAGATAATTTGAAATGGAGCAAACTATGTATGGTGAATCCAGGCAGAGGTTTAGCGTTGATAAAGGATGGCTTTTACCAATTTGGCTTTCAGTTATCGAGTGACATTTATGCTGATACAATTGTCATTTGAAACAAATGTAGGCAAACTGTACTTGGAGCTTATTTAAAGAAATAGTGCCTGAGATGTAATGGAAGCTTAGCCTATATCATCGAACAGGTACTTATATAGATGGATTATTGTGAAAGGAGGCTATGAGACAGTTTTTGAAAGATCGATTTAAAAATTAATGTAGACTTAAAAATATATTATTTGATCCAGTCATTGCACATTCCGGAATTCTGTCCTAAGGAAATCATGTTCTTTGTGTTTTCTTTTCTTGAGGGAAGATTGTGGAACATTGTGTAAAAAGTTGTTTTATCACAGAAAATTTTACAACAATCAAACCTAAGGGAAAACTTAGTCAATTAACAACAAGTAAATTATAATGTAGCAGTATTATGGAATATTATGCCATGGTGAAAAAATATTCAGTACAAAATCAGAATACAAAAGTTTGAAGAATAACTGAAAAAAAACTTAGTAAACCAAAGGACACATTAAGAATAAATAATATTGACCCTTTTCTCTCCTATACTGCCCTTTTTATCATTAAAATGCAAATAGTTAGATATTTTCTTCCCAAGGGCATGCTATGTGTTGCATAGGCTTTGTGTGTTAGTACCAGGGTACCTGGTAGAATTTGGAAGCTAAGATATGTTGGAGAATTGATGATCCTGCCAGGATCCTATTTGCTTTAATAACAGCTGGCTCCTGATGAAGGGAAACTGTATGTCAGAAGAAATTTGCTAACTACCAACCAAGATCTCTACGCACTTAGAGATGACCTACCCTAACAGGGTCGTAGATGATAACTCCCAGGTCTTATCAAAGAATATTCCAGAATTTGAATACCTGATAATTGATAAATTCTCTTGAGTACCTGTTTCAAAAGATAAATGGCCAATACATAAAAAAGTGCAAAATTGACTCATTAAAATCCAGTCTTAGTCATTTTGTCAGTATCTATGCTAATTTATATGCATGGCTGCCACCCCCAAAATGCATTCATTTCCCAAGTTCTACTTTTCTGAGCACAGTATGAGTAGAAAAAAATGAGGTCAATGTCTGATATGTATTTTTGATCATTGACATTTTTTAAAAAAGGAAAATGTATAAAATGCATATAAGGATATAGATAGATATGTGTATTTTAGGTCTGCATGTGAGATAGTTAACAAATTCATCACATTTTCATTGCCTAAAAATTGTAAATGAAGAAATTATAAAGTGTTTCAAAGACTGCAACTGAAAAGACATTGTGTTGTTGATTTTTTTCAGTTGACTAGGAAGGATATTGCAGTCTATGACAAAAGATGTGATTGCAGAGTCAACGGGCATTATCCTTCTCCCTCACTGCTTGTGTTCAGTCATTCACCTACCCCTGCCTATTTTATTCCAAAATTGTTCTCAAATCCACTATTTCTCCTTGTCTGCTACAGCTGCCAAATTCAGACCTTCAGTAACATCATTCTCCTGGATAAAACCTTCTACCTTATATATTTACCTAAATATTTACCCAGCACAACATATCTAAACCATTTGACTGACTCTATCACCTTTCTGAAATTCTTCAGTATTTCTCCATTGCTTTCACAAGGAAGCCAACTGTTAATTATCATATATGTCCATGATCTGTCTTTACCCAGGTTTTTCCTGCATCTCTCATTATTTTCTGTTTTAGCCTTGTTCCTCATCACAAAGCCATTTATAGTTCCTGCAGCACAATACTGCCCTTATATCTGTGCTTTTGCTTTTGTGTTCATCTGCAGATTAGTTTTTATTAAATCTATATCTATGTGTTAACATCATCGTATACCCTGAGTTTCTCCAACCACCATGTCACCCATCTTCAACTCTTGCACTCACCCCTCCCCTGATATCTGCCTACCTATTTGTATCGTTAGTTTCTTAACTTTTTTTAATCCCTCCACCCCCGATAACTTCTTAACTTTTGACAGGCATTTCAAATGTTTTCCCTTAATGTGGAGACTATGTTCAGTCCCTAGCATTTTTTTTAATCTTTGTGTTTTGATGTTGTACTTTTAATTTCTGTGTATTCTTTTAGAATGTGAGCTCCTTAAAAATAAAGAAATATTCTTTTATTTTTTATTTTATTGTTTTATAAATATTTTTATGTCTCTAAGCTCTGTGCCAGAAACTAGAATGAAACTCGTTCTATAAATCTTGATTAGGTCAGCTGTCCTAAAGCAGAATCCAGATAAGGGTAAATGGATGTTTCATTGAGGCTTTCTTCAGGGTAAACCTCCAAAGGAGGAGGGAAGTAGAGGAGGATTAGGGACAGAGTTGAGTATGAAGGAAAACAAAGTTTGATTTGGTTCACATGCCACTGAAAAGTTTTGTAGCATAACCAGCACTATAGAATTTTCCGGACAAAGGAAAAGCTTTTTGTATACACACATATCAGTGAATTATTGGTAGTAGAGAAACCAAAGAGGTAAAAATTCCCAGCACGATGTCAGATGTCAAGGAAAGGTGGTTTTCAAGAGGAGAAGACAACCCTGAGTTGTGAACATGTGATACTCCAAGTAGCTGCAAAATGAAAACATCAGCTTATTAGTAAGGGAATCAGCAAGAAGCATTTATTACACTATCCCAGAAGTCTTAATTACTTTACCATTATTTGAATATACCTACTAAAGTACATACCTTAGCAGTAAGTAGAATTTGTCCCTTTATAAGTAGTCTTAGTTTTCATGTTAGAATGCAATATGTATATATCCTATGTTTAGACTTGTCTTGAAAGAATTTAACCCTCCATGCTTGTTACCATGGAAGAATTTTGAATTCTTACATATGTAGTAATTGTGACTTAATTAAAAATTCTCCCCTATACTTTTAAAAAACATATTTACATTATTCACTCAGTATAACCTATGTTTATGAAATGGTGTATCAATATGAGCTCCATGTAAAGGAAGTAGCTCTAAATATTAATTCCATGTATTTATATAAACTTCCAGAACATTTATGAGTGGTAACAAAGATGAGTGACTATGATGGTACTTCATACTCCCACTCTGCCCTAGTGCGAATTTATGGCTTCATAGACTTCTATTGACACTAATGGAGTATGTATTGTCAGGAAGTCATTGAACTAGTAGAGTATTTCCATGGAATAGTCCCATCAAAGAAGAAGAATACCAATAACAAACTTTCCGACAGAGTTATAGAAAGGTATTTTATCATGAACGAGAGAAAAGCACATTAAATACTTTTGGTCTACACAATGGTCTGTTGATATTTTTTTTAAATGATAAAAGTTATTTGGTAGCCTACATGGTGGGATTAAAGGTGACTAGAAATATACTGCAGAATAATTGTTCCTAAGCCAGCAGTTCTTCTATGCTGAGTAATGAAAAAATTGAACAATTCTGACCAGAAACAGTTCTGGTCATCAAGAGGTAGGCTTTAAGTTATATCTTATAAGATTTGAGTTGTTTTGTTACACAAGATTTTAGAAAGATCTTTGTGGACATGCAAAGAAAGGATCTTTATTCATAAGAAGATGCAGTCTGAATATTTCAGGGTAAAATGTCATTATTTCTCTAAATTCATTTTTAAAACATTTAGGGGGAAAATGCTGTGACGAGTGGGAGTGTGTGCAAGTGAGGCAAAATGTTAGCAAAGGAAAAAATGCTTGTCATTTGTTTCATTTAATAAAACACTTATTCATGATATTATATATGTAAATCCATCATTAGTTAAATGTATCTATCCAAATAATTTGAAAATATCTTGACTTGTTCTTTATATTGCCATCATTTTCCAAAATATATTAAAATGTCTGAACATGATAGTTTATTTTTACATGTAATACATTTAATTTGATGGTGGTAAGACTCTCTAAGCCGTGTATCTACGTCCATTTTATTAAATGAACAGGTTGTGTTTCTGATATTCAAGGTGCTGTTATCCCTCATTTCTCCTCTGCCTTTCCTTTGCCATGTGACTCTGAGCTGTTTGAAAGTCTTTTCCTCATTGATGACTAACTACCAAATAACTTTAATGTTTACTTATAATCATGGTTTTTGTCAACATTTCTTAATTAGCACATTCTGAGGATATGTATTAATATCTCTCTTTGTCCCTAACACAACTTCTTTCTCTTGAACTGATTTGCTACGAACTTTTTAGAACTTTCTAGACTAGATATTTTTGCTCTTAGCTTCAAGCATTTTGCTTTATCCTACAAATCTTCTGAGAGTTTGGATAATTTCATCTCACTGTTTATACTGTTACCTTGAAGGTGTTCCAGCATTTTTCATCAACAGCAATATCCTCTCTGACAGATGGTCTCAGTTACAATTACTTGATTCTAGAATTGTATTGTATTTCATATAGTGCTAAAGCAAGATAATTTCATGCTTATCACCACAATTATGATGGTTTAAAATAAAATCCCATCTAGGATTCTTCTCACTCAACAGGACAAATATGCAAAATTGTGTTGATCAATATTGCGTGTAATTATATAATCTTGACATCTTTGTTTATGTACAGTTCTGTCATCCTGCTTATTGTGGGATGCCAGGTCTGCAGCAGGCATTGACAGGAATGATGGCAACAATGCAGACATGATCAAGTGACCAGCATAGGAAGGTAGTGTTTCAGGCAGAGCAGTTAGCAGAAGCCTTTTCCAGGAGGTGACACTGGAGGAAAACCATGGAGTTGGTGACAAAGTTGCCACATAGAGGGAAAAGTGTTTTTAAAAGCCTTAATCGATATTTTTATGAAGGGCAAATGAAAATGTATAAATTCAGCACATAGTTAAGTGATCATTAGATGTTACATGTTGTTCTAGAATAAGAGATGTAGCTAATTAGTCCTGCCTGTGTCTTCCTTTCTCTAATATACATTTCCCTTTTCATTGTCATCATTTTTCTCAGGAATACTACATTATTTTTCTCCTACTCTCATACACTTTATATTGTGCTCTTCTTAATCTGTAGCCAGATAAACCCTGCTTTCATTATTCAGATGCTACTGCTAATAGGGCCCTTGTTTCTCAGTTTTTACCCTTTTTGTAAGCATTTGTATACTGAGCATTGTTAATTCTATTGTCCTGCTAAGGGGGATTACTGTCTCTCAGAAGGAAATCCACAACTTCTCTGTAATGATGATCATGGTTATATGCCTGTTGGTTAGGGACTTCTGGAGTGTGTGTGTGTGTGTGTGTGTATGTACACACATGGTTGCATGTGCACATGCTCATAGGTGCATGTGTACTTAAAAGGGAGGTGTGATAAAACTGGTATTAACAGAAAGCTAGTGCTTCCAAGAGACCAGAGAACCCAACCATTTCCAACCCTGTCAACACCATTCCCACCATGGTTTCTACTTAACACTCTCTCTCCCTGATGCTTCCAGAAATCAGAGTAAAATGATCATCTACCTTTGTCTCTGGCAGTGAAAACACTACCAAAAGTTGGTCCACTTTTGTTGTGACCATTTTTAAAAATTTTATCTATATGGTTCAAATCAGAAAGAAAAAGCACACACACAAATTCGAATGGGGTGGGTTTCTGGAAAGAATTGTGAATTGTAACAGGGTAGTAGAGTAATGATGGATCGACTAGTAAAGTAAGATCCAGTCCTCTGCTCAGTATAGGCCCTAACAAATATCACAAACTAAGTGCCTTACACAAGAGTGATTTATTTTCTCACAGTTCTGGGGGCTTAGGGATCAAGATGAAAGTGCTGGCCACTTTGCTTTCTGGTGAAAGTTCTACTTGTTGCTTACAGATGACCAGCTTCTCACCATGTACTCCTGTGCCCTCTTGACGATAAGCACGCAGAAGGACCAAGACAGGGAGGACAGGTTCTGGTGCCTTCTAAGCACCCATCCCTTTGTGAGGGCTCTGCTCTCAACCAAGTTTTCTCCCGAAGGCCCCACCTCCAAACACCCTCTTGTTGGGCAAAAGGGCTTCAGCACATTAATTTTTGCAGGGTGAGGGGATAAACATTAGTCCATACCAAAAGAGAAACCTAAAGACTACAAGAATGACTGCAATCACCCCACAACAGAGATGCATCAACTAAGCAAAAGACCCGTCCTCTCACCCCTAGAGCTGATATCCAGAGAGTTCAATAGGAAAGTACCCAAAGACATTAACAGCTGAAATGACTAAGGTGCCCCACTGGCAGAAGTTGTTGGAAATCTGCCCTCTGGAATTTGCTAGAGATTTGCTCTCGAAGGAACTTGGGAAAGCCATTCATAGGAAGGTGTCTCCTTTGAGGTGCTGCTGAAAAGTCACCAGGCTGCTGGCTGCTCCGTAGGCAGGAGCCAGAGACTGAAGAAGCACATAATTCAGGACCACTGCCTTGCCGGAGGAAACAGCACATGGGAAAGGCCTGCCATGCAAGCCTGCTGACCCAGGGAACGAACTCCTTTCCACCTTGCAGGGTCTTCCATCATCCTCTAGTAACAAATTCCAGTGTGAGCAAGCAAAGGAAAAATAGCTCCAAGGTCCAGATTCATTTTACTGTGTTGTAGGACTTTTTTTTTTTTTTGAGGTAACTTTGGTTTGCAACATATATGTCCTTCAGAGGCATAATGTGTCACCTCTTCCAATGTGCTTCACTGCAACACACCCACCACCAAGGTACCCTTGGTCTTCCGCCATAGTCCATTGGGTGTTCTGCCCCTTTTGCTCCCCTCCCCTCCACCAATAAGATTTCTGGGGTCTGTTTTGGTTTGGTTTTGTCTGTTCCTCTGTTTTATTTCTCTGTCTTCTGCATATGAGTGAAATCATCAAACAGGCAAAATGGTGACTGTGGAGCACAAAGGCAACAAACCAATAACCACAACAGTGTTATATACGAAAACAAATACCAGCAGAAGCAAATGAAGTGATGATTATATTGTTTGTTTAGCAGGGTAAATTACTTTCAGTGCCATCCAGCGCTCTATAATCTGTGACAAGAGTAGCATCTGGTCTTTTATATTTCTATTTATCGCTGCTCAATAAATATTAGTTGAAAGAATGAATGAACTAATTGCTTAAAATTTTCTTTCTCTCTCTCTCTCTTTACTGTAGCTGATGGATGCACTGACTGGTCGGTCGATATCAAGAAATACCAAGTTTTGGTGGGCGAGCCTGTGCGAATCAAATGTGCCCTCTTTTATGGCTATATCAGAGCAAATTACTCCCTAGCCCAAAGTGCTGGACTCAGTTTGATGTGGTACAAAAGCTCTGGTCCCGGGGACTTTGAAGAACCAATAGCCTTTGATGGAAGTAGAATGAGCAAGGAAGAAGACTCTATTTGGTTCCGGCCAACATTACTACAAGACAGCGGTCTTTATGCTTGTGTCATCAGGTATTCTTTCTGTTTTATTACTGCTGAATCAGTGAAATCACACGTTGCCCTATTAAACTTAAATTGTACCGCTCTCCCTTTCACCTCCAGGTATTGTCTCAATATTTGCCTTCTGAAATTTAGAATCTAAATCATAAAAAGATGGAATTGGAATTTATATGGAGACATTATTTCTAGCTTTTGGAGAAAAGAGTTGCCATCTGTGTATCTACTTTTGATACCAGAAATTACTAAAGACTTTGAAATAAAATTTATAGAGGAGGTGAAATGTTGCAAATAAACTGTAAGCAAAAACTTGCAGAAAGGATGCATAGTTTATTGCTAAATGGGTTGTAACATTTTGTTATTGCCCTTCACAGACAGATAGCGCACAGATACCTCTGGTTCGCACATATCTGCAAAGATGATTTAAGTAACATATGTGCACAGGAAGCAAAAGGCAGCATTGCCGTGATAGGGAATGAGAAGATTGTATTCCATATCATTTTTACTAAAAATGCTGGGTCAGTATGTAAATTATCATTGGTCCCTCAGGACCAGTACAAAAGTTAATAACAAAGTCTGAGATTTTATCCACAAAAATATTCCCCCTAATCGATACATTATTGTCTGCTTGTAGATGAGACATATGTGGTTTACTTAATGATAATGCATTGAAACTGTATCCATGTAATGCATTAGCAGTTAAAAATCTCAATTTAAGCATTTAGTCCTTCATGGATTGTGAATTACACTCTGCATGAATGATTGTGGAAGTCATTAGACTATGAGATCATTAGCGGTGCTGGGCATAGGCATATAGAGGGTGTGTTTCAATCTATTTCTTTGTCTTTTGATATTATGCCTTATTAAGAGAGATAAGGTCCAATCTAAAGCAGTTGAATCTCAATTTTGAGAAAGTCACCGAATCAGCTAATGTCTTTTTACAAATTAAAATTTGATGTCCATTTCTGAAATTCTGATCAGCTATCCATCCTCTGTCATAGGGATATTGCCTCTCATTCCCCATCCCCATATGAATGATCCTTACTGTTGAATCATGTCTCCAGGTGTATGAGGACACTCTAACAGGTCAAAGTCACATAACAGCTAAACCACCATTTATCTTTTAACAGTGACAGATATATATTTTAAGTTATGTGAATGAATGCAAGTCGTCCTTGGGGAAAATGTCAAAGGGATTATAAAAGGACTATTCATCCTTCTTTTGACAATTCTTGTTTGTTCCCAAAGGGTACCTACCCATTCTTTTATGTATAAACATAACCCTTAATAGAATCGGAGGTCTGTTGGGGGCATTGATAAATACTTGCTTGTTTTGCCGGTGCTGTTACTCTATGGACTGGCTCTTCTCATTTGATTAATCGCAATTTGATTTAATGTCATAGCTGCTGTATTTCTTTAAATAAATCAGTGTTTCTGATGCATGCGTAAGGTGATTCTTCAAGATACTCAAATGTTTGTCCCCATTTGTCTGAAATTAGAATTGAACTGAATGTCCAGAGTCTAACACTTAATTTCATTCTGTATTGTTAATGGGAAAATAATGATGCGTTCACATTAGTATTCTGAATTTCTAAAGCACCGAGGTTGCAAAATTTTGATGTGTTTAAATAGACACTGTGATCCGGTGCTTTGAGAAATTGCATTAAAATGTTCCTGAGTTTATCGTTGCAACAATGAATGGAAGGTCAAAAATATTGAGAAACAATGACATTTGCCGTATGCTCACATGTCTACATTTTAATGGAAGGTGAAACTAGACGACAAACACTTTAGATGTTTGATATATCAAGTGATATTCTAGAGAAAGTAATAAACTGCCAAGAAAGATACTTGTGTCACTGGAATTCAAATATTCCAAATGATTTGAGGCTACTGTTGATATGCTTCCCTTTTCCAATATGGAAAATGATACTGAAATCATTATAGACTGACATTTAAAGATCATACCTTGGTGATCAAGTAAAGGAAGCTCAGAGTTGAGTCACTTATATTTTAGCACATAGTTAATGGGCCACAAATCTGTTAGCTAACTCACTTGTAAAGAAGTTTAGAATTTTGAATATGTTAGTTTCTGCTCAAAGGTGCTGGTTTTTCTGCTGTATACTAGTTTAATGAGAAGGTTGAACAAGCCTTTACATGCACATCTAATTTGCATTTGCACCTACAATTAAGTACTGTAAATAATAGAAATCAGTATAATGAGCGGAACCTCTCCTATTCCTTTCTCTTAGCATTGCTCTTGGGTAACGTAATACATGTAAATTTTTGCTTCATAATTCCTGGCTTTTGCTCAATTTTCTCCTCCCAGAATTCTAAAAAAAAAATTTACATGATAAAGGGAATGTAACTTCTTTTGCTTTATTTGCCATTTAAAAGAACAATTTTACTTATAATAGATGTTTTCTATATTCTTGGTGCCCAAATTCTTAGTACCTTCATTCTTCACTGTTATGCCCCATTAATGAATCTAGCTGATTCACATTGAAACATTTTAATGATGCCGAAATTGTAACATACTAAATTGTTTGACACCCTATTTGATAAAAATAGTTCATTTTTGATGTAACTCTAACTTGCAAGAGATAATATAGACAGCCCATGAATCCATTTCTCTTGGTGATAACATTTCCAAAAACTCTAATAAATAACATCATCAGGATATTGACATTAATTCAGTCAAGAGATGGAACAATGCCATCACCTCAAATCTTCCTTCCTGATGTACACCTGTATCTTCTGCCCCACCAGGCCCAGCCCCCTGACAGCCACTAATCTGTCATCTATCTCTGAGCTACTTTCATTTCAAGAATATTATAGAAATGGAATCATATAGCATATAACCTTTAGAAGTGGATTTCCAATCAGCATAAGTCCTTTGAAGTCCATCCAAGCTGTTGCATGTGGACATTCTTTGATTCACTTTAGTGCCTACTAGTGATCCTTGGTGTGGGCATTCTCATAGTGTACATTAACTCATCAGAGGACATCTGAGTTTCTCCCAGTTTTTGCTTATTGAAAAGATGGCATCTATAAATAATCATAAATTTCTGTGAAGCTAAGTTTTCATTTTTCTGGGGTAAATGCCCAAGAGTGAATTTGAATTTTATGCTAGTTGCATGTTTAGTCATAAGAGAAATTCCCAAATTGTTTACCCAGGCAACTGTTCCATTTTAATTTCCATCATCAATTTTTGAGTGATCCAGTTTCTCCACAGCCTTGTAGAGCTTGATATCAGTGTTTTTTTGTTGTAAGTTGAGTATATCCTGATATTTCATTGTGGTTTCAATTTGCATTTCTCTAGTGATTAATAATATGTATTCAACATATTTCTGTCTGCTAATCTGCCATCTTTTCTTCAGTGAAAGACCTCTTATGGGTACTTTGTCCATTTATGACTAGTTTATTTGTGGTCTTTCTGCTGAAATTTAAGATTCTTTATATATTCCTGATAATAGTCCTTTCCTGTGTATATGGTTTACAAATATTATCTTCCTACCTGATAGGATCTTGTACACAGCAAACATTTTAATTGATGCAGTTAAATTCAAATTTTTTCCAATTTATGGTTTGTGCTTTTTGTGGGGGGTTAATAATTCTTTGCTTAGCCCTGCATTCTAGAGATTATTCTCTTTAAAAAAATGAGTTTTGCCAAAAGTTTTATTGCTTTATATTTTTCTGTGATTCACTTTGAGTTAATATTTGCATTGTATAAGGTGTAAGGTTGATTTAGGTCAAGGTTTAACTTTTCAAGGTATCAGCATTTGCTCTAGCACCATTTGTTGAAATAGCTGTTCATTCTTTATTCAAAATGAGTGGGGCATGTTTATGCTGGTCTATTTCTGGAATATCTATTCTATATCTTAGATTTTTGTGTCTATTTTTCTACTACTCCCTCTCTGTCTTGATTAGTATAGCTACATAGTAGGACTAAATGCCAAGTAAAGTAAGTTCTTGTACTTATTTTTCTTTTCCAAAAATCTTGAGCAATTGTAGGATATGTTTATTTTTACATAGATTTTAGCATAAAGTTGTTTATGTTATAAAAAATCTTTACAATAAAATTGTTAAAAATTGTACTAAAATTATAGATCAATTTGAGTAAAGTTTATTTAAATTTTAATTTTTGTCTAAAGAGAATATGCTTAATTTTATTTCTGTAGTATGCAGCAACATATAGCATACAGCATATGGGTACCTGCAACCTTTTATAGAGAGCGTATATATTCTATATGTGTGAATTATTTTTATTTTTTTATCTTTACTGTTGAATTTCCCAACCTTTGAATGCAGTAGGTCTCTCCATTTATTTTGTATTTGTTTTTTTTTATTTGCTCATTGCCATTTTCCAGTATTTACCATATAAATCGTGTACACGTTTTTGAAAAGACAACACATTCCCACACTGAGATGAATCTGATGTTGAATTTAACTGACAAGGAATTTAAAGCAACCGACCTAAAAATACTTTAAAATTTCTTGAAACAAATGAAAAACATGAAGAACTCAGCAAAGAAATATGTTATAAAAGAGAAACAAACTGGAATTAGGGAACTGAAGTATACAATAACCAAATCAAAAACTCATCCAAAGGTTTTAACTAGAGTAAAAATGATAAAATACAGCTAGACTTCTTTGCTACTTTATTAGATTTATTTGTAAGAGCTAAAGAACTTCAAGTTGCAGTTCCTCTGGGCATCTCAGTTAATTTAACAATAATCTTTATCAAATCTTCACTTAGCTCTCTTATAGGTATCTTAGAAAACTTCCTTTCTTTGAATTTTCCTTAAACTTTCTCCTTGTCTCCCTTTGTTCTTTTTCATTACTTCTTTTCAACTTTGCATATTGGAATTAATTGGGGAGTTTTAAAAATCTATTACTGTCTGTGTACTACCCCACATCAGTTAAATTCAGTTACACTATTCGTTATTCAGCATAGTGAGTAGGGTTGCTACTCCCTGACCCTTCTTATTTTTTTTCAAGTAACTTCACTTATTAAATATTTATTTTCATTCAAAAAGTAATTCCAAATCTTTCACAGGCACCAGAAGTACATTTTAAATTTCCTAGTAGTCCTTTCTTTCTGTTTGTCTAAGAGACACATTGACTCAATACGCACCAATATCAATTTTAATACCTACTTTACCAAACCTCTCCTCCTCAGATGTTTCCTTCCTTTCCTAATTAGTAGCATCACCATCATTACAGTTGCACCAGAAAACCATTACTTATCATTTTTTCCATTCATTTTCCTTACCTCACCTTAATTGGATACCAAGACCTGCCCAGTCTACTTTTGAAATGTCTTTGAATTCATTCTTTCCACTCCATGGGGAGCACAATAAACATTTTTTCCTTCCAGTCATACAGGTTAGCCTTATTTGTCATATGATTTTGGGGTTCTTTAGAGAGGGCTTTGAATCCAAATATTCCTCCACATTCCCTACAGTATTACCAAAGTTTCAGAGTCTACTATACTCTTAGGTAGTTTTCCTGCATCTAGGTTTGGTTGTTGTTGTTCCTGTTTTAATTGCTATTCCACATACCTGCAGAATTATATATCTGCTAGAGAGATATTATCTCAGATCTCTATAGTTTTGAGGTCCATGCTCTTTTTTTCTACAGAAAGTGAAAAGTCTGAAGGACTCCTCAATTTGAGCTTTGTCTTTTTTGTTAGACTAGTAAGATTAGTAGACTAGTAAGACTAGTAAGATTAGACTTAGACTAGTAAGATTCCACAGTATGCTCAAATCTTATATATTAAATTAGAAACTATTGCATTAATCTAAAGATTAATTAGAAGATTAAATTAGAAACTATTCCATTAATCTTAAGCCACACCCATATTAATCTTCAAAATAAATGTCTTCCTACATTGGTGTTGAAGTCAGCATGTTGGAAAACAATGCATCAAAGATTCTTAGACACCCCTTTGTCTAATTAGTCTTAGGATATGGACCTAAGATAACCACAGACCATCCCCCCTGGGGGGGGGGAAACTAGTCTTAAGATGTGCCTCACAGACCTCCTCCCCTCAGCATCAATGTGCAATAGTGTTGGTCACAGAGAAAGCACCCAATAAACAACTTTGAAATAAACAGTGATTGAGATTAATGTTCTTACAACACCTTATAGAAAACACTGCTGTCAACAAAATTACACCACTTTCTGATTTTTACAGCTTTTCATAAGAAAAAATAATTCCATTTCTTATGGCATAACATCTCTTTCCTGAAACTAACAGATTGTGAACTGCTTATCTTACATCGTAATTTTTGGTGCTCCAAAAAAAAAAAAGGAGTTGTTTTAGTTTCTTCCCATCGCCAGGTGCAAGTAGGAAGTAATAATATGCCATGACTAAATGACCCACAAATAACTACTGTAGTTATAGTAGTTAACAACTTGATATTTTAAGTCTAAAAATGAAGTCTAAAAAAGGATGATGTCAGCAGGACTTTAGAAAGCCATAGACATTTATACTGCAAGCTGTCTTCAGAATTTGTTCAGGACAATCAAAGTCCATATAAATATTTTATATCCTACCCCCAAATTTTAATGATCATATGCATAAGTTGTCCAAGAACTGAAAGTAGTTTCATGGTCTTGGTTCCTAATTATTAAACTATGTCTCTTAATTGAAACTAGAGTATACCCTTGAGAATATCAGCTGTAATTTATAGGTTATAAAAATTTCAATTAAACCCACATAAGTTAGTCCTTTTTTAAAAATCCATATACAGTTGAAAGGCTTTAAGGTTTCTAGTCTGGATTCTGAGGCCCTTGTAGATAAGTTGAAATTGTAGGACAAATCATCATTCTTTCTCTCTCTGTCTCTGTATTATTTTAGTGCAAATCATGTATTTCATGCCAGAGAAAGCTTCAAAGATACCTTCTGGTTTTATCATTCTGATAGTGCTTGGAGATCATGTTGAAATGACAAGTCAACCCAGAACAGATACTACATTCATCCTTTTTTCCTTGTCTGAGAAATGGAGGTATTTTTAAAGGACCAATGTATTTTTGAACAGGACAGTTAGCCAGATTGCAATTTTTGTGTGTGCTTTCTTTTAAGAAACAACAAACTCTACCTATGTAATGATGGCTCATAATTTCTTAGGTCACCGGATTAAGAAAAGCTTTCTGTTGTCTTTCCAAGTTCTATATAGAAAATTTGGGGAACTCTGACTTTAAATGGTGTTACATTCAAGACAAAGACAATTTTTCCCCAGAATTTATCAAATTAATACAGAATAGGTAGACTCCCTAAGAAGGTATATTTATAAAATAATGAGGCGCATAAAGTTTAACTCTCACTTCTTGTGATCTTTCTATATTTCCATTGTGGCAAAAATGAATCACCTTGAGCCCTTTTCATTCACAGAGAGAACATGTACATATATTGCATTTCACAAATATTGCTAAAGGCCCATAATATAACAAAATTGGTAGCTTTCATCAGGAAATATTTTTATTAATTTTGTATTTTTAATGATTGTGCACACACACATATTTTATGTAGTTGTCTACCCCGAGGTTCTCTCACCACCCTCTTACTTATGAACCATCATCTTAATCTCTTGTGCCCATCCCTCCCCTGATTTTATCCCGGCCCCATGCTTTGTGTTTCAGTTCTGCTGACAGTTTGTTAGTTTTAAGTTTTGCTTATCATTTTATTTAGTTGTTTTCCCTGTATCCCACATATAGGTGAGACCATCCAGTATTTCTCATTTTCTTTCTGACTTATTTATTTCCACTAACATGATTCCATCTAGGTCCATCCATGTTATCACACATGGAAACATTTTTAATTGCACGTATTTTGTCCTAGGAATGCTAGTCATTGAACATCCAGCAAAACTTTATTGGTGACTATACTTTTGCACTGTGTCTATGTTGATGCTAGTCATTGAACATCCAGCAAAACTTTATTGGTGACTATACTTTTGCACTGTGTCTATGTTGTCCTTATTTGTAAAATACCAGATTTCTAACGTTCGTTAAGATTTAGTTTTGTCTGCTCTTTTTTAGAGAGAGAGAGAGAGAAACTAGTTTTGCTATGTTGCCCGGGTAGTTCCAAACCCACGGACTCCAGTGATCCCTAGCCTCAGCCTCCCAGGTAGCTGGGATTACATGTGTGTGCCACCACGCCCAACTCTGTTTTGTTTCTTGATATTCCACATCTGAGTGAAGCTATTTTGTCTTTGTCTTTGTCCTTCCAACATCAGTTAGCATAATCCCCATCAGCTTCTTAGGGGCAGCTATTTATCATCTTGTTCACCTTGGCAATGCTGTACATTCGCGATCAGAATAAAGAAAATCCTTTGACCAGCTGTCCCAATTAGATTAGTGATGGACTGTTGAATATAATAACAATCTTAGAAAAAAGAGTTACCCTGAAGTTATATAGTTATTCTGACAAATGTATAACTGACTGGGGAAGGAAAAGAGTTGACTTAGCCAAGGAATCTTTTTCTCAAAACAGGTGTTGGTAGCTCAGAGCTGATATGGCATCTGCCTCAATGCCTAGGCTTTGGGTTTCTTCTAAATGCCCACTCTGTTCTGCTTAGGGTATTTCCCTCATTCTTATTTTCCAGGAAGAAGTTCCATCTGTCATAGCCAGGCTGTTATCAATTGATTGATGTAATGAAAGAAATAGTCCTTCCCACCTTGAAGAATAAGTGCCAGAGGTTACTTAAATCAATACCACTTATATCTTATAGGCCAGAACTTGTTTGCATAATTACATCAGAGTGTCAGGGTGGCTCAGCTATGTAGTTTTTATTAGTAAGTACACATGTGCCTGATAAAAATGCAAGAAATTTTTCACTGAGGATTTAAACTAATTTCCCTAGAAGACAACCCAAGACAGGTATTCTTGTGTAAGTGATCTACTGAGGTACTGCTTTAAGAAGTAAATCTGCAGGGGGAAAAGTCAGGCAAAGAAGTGTATGATCCCACAGGGAGCTATGGGACTTAAAATTGTACCCTAGAATGTACCATGCCTTGAAGCAGAGGGACAGGGCCTTGACTTTGAAGTCATCTCTATCCAGGTGACTTGTGCTAAGGCAGCTCTCCAGTAAAGGGTACAGCATATATTTGCCGAGGTTTGAACATATAGCCTCTGAAGCAGATATAAAGATATAAACTGATCTTACCTCAGTAAATATAATTTGGGGAGAAAACAAAAGAAAACAGGTGTGAGCATTGACCAGTCAATACACAGAGAAGCTGGAGATGGTATCCAGTAGCTACTGAGAAAATTCTGTGTGGGATACCCAAAGTATCTGCTATATACAGGAAAAATGGAAGACAGACATTAAAGGAAAATTTGTAGCCATTATTCAGATCAACAGTAAGAACCCTCCACATATAATGAATTGACTCAGTAGCCTATTTTTGCCTTGTATTTGGTAAACATTATTGGGATCTGTTGAATGAATAACAGGTATTCTTGAAAAGCTTTTTTTTTATTTCCAGATTTCCTTTATAATTTTTAAAATGATTAAGAAATATTAATATTCCAAATACCACCACACCCACCTCTGCACATATGCAAGTATCACCTTTTCGTAACTGAGGTAAAATTGGTTTACATCATTGTATCAGTTTTAAGGGTGATAGTTCAACCATCTAGAAAATGTTTTCTCAACATACACACCACCAAAGTCCCAAAAGTCCTCCCCCATGCTTAATTGAATCCCCCTTTCTCCTCCACATCCGTTTCTGATTGCCTCAAATCTGTGGTCAGCTACTCTCTTGCTTAGATTCTAAGTCACACTGACAGCCAATTAGTATCACAATATTGACATTCCTGAAGAAGGATTAGCTGAAAAAAAATCCCGCCTTTTTCAAATATTACTGAAGTCTAGGAAGTAGACAACTGGGTTACTCTAATTAGTTTACATATATACTTCTTATATCCATTTTCCTAAATGTTTGTTGTAAGTCAATATGGCTCTTTTCATCAGTTTGCTGTGGCCTAGATTTGTGTAGATTTTATGGCAACATTTCTGACTTTCAGGCAGATCTGCATTTAGTAGCTGCTTCATGATATAAAGTCTGAGGTATTAAAACAAAAACTTAGAAAAGGTAATTGAATAAGCGTTTCACCTATTTCATTATAGTTCACAATTATAAATATGGAGCAAGCCATTTTCTCTCATAATAAGTCTTTGAGATAATAATTTTTATGCCTTCATTTTTATGAATGAAGAGAACAGGATACCTTAAGATCAGTGCAATTTAAACCACTTGATGTATAGAGACTCACACCCTCAAAGGCTGTGTCTTCCTAATAAATTTCAAATGCTTTGGAATTACACAAAAATTTTCCTAGGGGTCTTCCAAAAAGATAATTTGAAGGGGATTCATCTCCAGAACTTCAACTTTCATGTGCACTCTTGTCTAATTCACCTGCTAGCTCATAATGACACTTCTTTCACGTTACAAAAGAAAGGCACACCTCTTCCCCTTCCCAGATAGCGCTAAGAGATGTTGCCCCAGGATGAAAAGGTCTTGCGAGCCTAACAAAGATAGTTTGAAACACTAGTTTGAAAGTTCAAAGCTCCTGTAACTCAGAGATCATCCTGTCCTGTCTGTCTTACTGTATTTCTGAGAAATTACTGCTTCATCCAAGTTGGTATACTATTGATTCAGAGCATTCAATGCCATATGTAGTAGTGATTCTGAGGTAAATAGAATTGAAATGCTTTATGGAACTATCATATTTTCAAGATACACTGAATAAAACCCAGGGATAAATTTACTTGTTTTCCTTCCTATTGAATGTACTTTATACCCTCTCTCCAAAGCCACATAAAGCCTATTTTATCACATCCCATCATGAAATTTTTGTTCATTATCTTATTTAATATCTTATAATATTTATTACATATTTAATATACTATATATAAAATATATACTATGATATCTGTTATATATAATATATAATTATTATAATACATAATAGTATAATGTATGGTTACTATATTATGATATATAATAATTATATAATATATAATTATATTTTGTAATTTATTTAATATAGTGAATATCTTATTTAATTTCTATAATAATTGCTATTTTCTACAGTCTATTAACTAGTAAATATGCATCTTTAAACTTATGAAAATTTTGATAGCTTAACACACTCAAAAGGTTTTCCTATCATCTTTTAAGGAAATTGTGACCAAGGGGAACCCTGAAGCTTCTATTCTCTTTCTCAAATTACAGACCTGTACAAAAATTTGCTAAAAAAAAAAAAAAAATTACCAGAGGTGCTAGAGAAAAAAAAATAGAAGGATTGCTGGATCTTAACCATTGAATCATTATTTCTGGGGAAAAATGACCAGCAACTTACTAATTCAAGATGCATCCATGCCTATCTCATCTACATTTTTAATTAATCATTTTGAGATAGATAGATAGATAGATAGATAGATAGATAGATAGATAGATAGATAGATAGATAGATAGATAGATAGATAGATAGATAGATAGATAGATAGATAGATAGATAGATAGATAGATAGATAGATAGATAGATAGATAGATAGATAGATAGATAGATAGATAGATAGATAGATAGATAGATAGATAGATAGATAGA